>JAOXJP010196621.1:0-12150 GCA_025762735.1 Platanus orientalis
GCACACATAATCAAAGATCATCTTTTGAGAAAGAAAGAATAAAGACCTTAAACACAGGCCTGTAATCTCACTCTCCTAAGAAAGGTACATTCAGTATCCAAAACTTGCAAACCTTTTATACCTTGTCCAGACTAGGCATGACATCATTAGCATATGAAAGCATGACCTTATGCACTTGAAGAGTAATACAACAAGCCATCTCTGATGTTCAAAAACCCTAAGGGGTCCAATTTTCAAATAATTGGAAAATTTCTACAAAATGAATTTTCAAAACCTCTTTCAAAAGCAAATGTAAAGTCTAGCTGATGTAGGCTTCAAAGCTCAATCGTAAATCAATCAACACTGTTAATTGTCGAATACATCATCCATCTCGCTACGGAAGTCTTCTACGCAGTTGTCAACAACTCTAGTATCAAGGATCAATTAGTAAAATGAAAATCAACATGAAGCATCATCTCTAGCAAAGTGCCATTCACGGCCAAGAAAACTTGGGGATGATACATCATCTCCCTAAGAAAAGTAGAGACGATGCGTCATCTCCCATCAATTATGATTGGAGATGACCCGTCACCTCCCAGGTAAAACTGGAGATGATACATCATCTCTCAAAGTGTCAAACAAAGTTTCATCGTTCATCAATCTTAAACAAAGATTGATGTATCACCCCAAACAAATGAAATTTGGGCCATAGCCCTAAGCAATGAAAAGGGGGCATAAGCCCCAAGCAAATGAAATTTGGGATGAGGTCCTAAGCAATGAAAATGGGGGCATAGGCCCTAAGCAAATGAAATTTAGGCCGAGGCCTCTAGAAATTAAAATTGGGGTATAGGCCCCAAGCCAATGAAAATGGGGGCATCGGCCCTAACCAAATGAAATTTGAGCCACGGCCCCAGGTAATGAAAAGGGGGCATAGGCCCTAAGAAAAAGAAATTTTGGTTAAGGCCCTAAGCAGTGAAAATGAGGGCATAATCCCCAGAAAAATGAAATTTGGGCCACGACCCCAAGCAATGAAAATGGGGCATAGGCCCTAAGCAAAAGAAATTGGGCTTCGGCCCCTAAGCAATGAAATGTGGACTTTCACCCCTCAAGGAATTCGGGCCACCCCCCATTAAGGAAGTTGGGCCTAGGCCCCCAAGCAATGAAATTTGGGCCTTTGCCCATTAAGGAAATTAGGCCTAGGCCCCCAAGAAATGAAATGTGAGCCTCCGCTCATTAAGGAATCTGGACCTCAACCCCTAAGCAATGAAATTTGGGTCTCCTCCCATCAAGGAATCTAGGCCTTGGCCCCAAGCAAAAAAAAATGTGGGCCTCTACCACTCAAAGAATTTAGGGCCTCCTCCCATCAAGGAATTTGGGCCTCGATCCCCACTACAAAGAAATTTGGGCCTCTACCCTTCAAGGATGAAATGTGGGGTCGTTGTCCATCAAGGAATTTGGGCTTCGACCCCTAAGCAAGAAGCATGGGCCTCCATCCTTTCAGGAATTTGGGGTCGCCACCTATAAAGAAATTTGGGCCTTGGTCCCCTCAGCATGAAATGTGGGTCTCTGCCCCATAAGGAATTTGGGCCTTGACCTCTCAGAAAGCGTAGGCCTCAGCCTCTTAAGGAATTTAGGGCCGCCACCCATCAAGGAATTTGGGCCTCAGCCCCCTCAATAAGAAATGTGGGCCTCCGCCCCTCAAAGAATTTGGGCCTCCACCCATCAAGGAATTTGGGCCCGGCTCCACAGTAATGAAATTAGGTAAAGACCCCTTCAAAGTAGCGTTGATCTTTAGAGACCCTCGTAATTTTGAAGCAAGCTTGATAAATCTCCCAACATGAACCAGCAAGCACATGAAATCTAAGGTCTGCTTTGTCGGCAAAGTAATTCGGTGATAAGTGATCACTTGAGCTAAGTCTATCCTTATGACAATGTTTGATAAAAAATGAAGCATCGATCATTTTTGACCTTGAGACCAAGCCGCGTAAAAGTTCAGTGAGGACTCCACCTCATAAAAAAGGCCAAATTTTGACATCACAGATTGCCTAATGGGCATAGGCAAATGTCGATCATTATTTCGTTGCCTACGTAATATGACAAAACATGAAAATGTAGCATCGATCTTTAAAGAGATCTCTATGGCTTTCGGAGTTAAGCCCAAAAACTTCATGATATGCTCTGCTCAGGCCACCATAGGTTCGGTAAGGGACTTTAGGTCTTGCCTCACCAGAAATGACTGAAACTGTTGACACGATAGATTCCCTTTAGGGTATAGGCAAGTGTTGACATCAATCCATAGTCTATATATCATGACAACCACCTTTGAAAATTGGTTGAAACAAGTATGTAACATTGATCCCTCATGATCTCCATTGCTTTCGAAATAAGCCTAAAAACTTCTTGACCTGCCTTGCTCAGGCTAGCATAGGTTCTATGAGGGACTCTAGGTCTTGCCTCACCAGAAATGGTTGAAACTGTTGACATAACAAACTGTTTACCTAGGTATAGACAGATATTGAAATCGTTCCATAGCTTATATACCATGACAATCATTTTTGGGAATTGATTGAAATAGATATATAGCACCGATTCCTTGAAATCTCCATGGCTTTCGGAGTTAGCCTAAAAACCTCTTAACATACCTCACGTAGGCTGCGTAGGTTCACTAAGTTGAGTCAGTCCCCGACTTTGTAGAAAGGCCCTCATAGATAAACAACCTATCTGGGGTGTAGGTAGACATCATCACTTCATAGCTTGCATATTATGCCAGCCATGTTTATAGATTAGATGGTTAAAATAGATATATAGCACCGGTCTCTCAAGATCCCATGGCTATTGAAATAAGCCTAAAAAGTTTCTCATAAGCCTTGTCAGCAATCCCTGAACCATGAACAAATTATTACGTAGCATCCTGGTTATTTGGACATAGATGAATGCTACACTTTAATTCATAATCTATGTATTATCTTATCGCTAATACCATTAGGGAGTTATGCATAATACATAGCATTGGGTTCCTTGTTATCACAACCTCCATAGCTTCCGGAGATAGCGTAATAACATCTTCAGTCCTAGCCGGTCCTTTACCTACACTCTACTGAAGTCAGAATAATTGTAGGGTATGACCCACTTATGATGTCTATTTATTATGACATAGATACACATCACAATTCAATTCATAAAGTTTGTGTAATTCCTAAAGTCATAGCTAGATTGCTATCATGCTTGAAGAATCCTCCTTGCAACAAATAGGTTACTTGTGAGAAAACCCACCACTGCTTCTCGGGAAAGAGCTCATAACATTTCTCTACACATCCAAACCAAGCCACCCTTCCAGTTTAAATTTTGGCACAACCCAGTCTATACTTTTAAATAGCTTACCTGCATTAGCCACTTCAGTTAGTACTTTATTTACCGCATGATTTACTAACGGCCACCCTGTGATAGCTACTCAGCATCGGACAACAAGCAATGCCACACTTCGATCCATCAAGTCTATGAAATGCTAGCTTCTAGCCATAGTGTTTCTTCTAACCACAGTCTAAACAACTATCAAGCTTGAGTAGTGCTTCTATAGCATGGGTTACTTGTGAGAAAACCCTTTTATAGCTTCTCGGGAAAGAGCACAACAACATTTCTTTATAAGTTCTGACGATCACTACTCAATAGACCGACCTGTTAGCACTAACCTCGGTGATGCTTGCTTATTGGAAAATAAGCATTGTGTTGCATTCACCATTAAATGTTGTGTGTTATACCTACTATAGCAAAGACTGGGTTGCTATCACCTGGGCAAGGCACAACACCTGATCCTATGGCATCCTGCCTTAGCTTTCGGAGAGAGTCATATAAATTCTCCCTTGCACATCCCCCCACCTTGGTAATGTTTAAGTGGGACGAAAATATTGTTATGTAGCCACACCTTGGCTACTATAGCCTATGTAGCCATCGCTTTATGGATGCATAACACTGGCCCTCTAAGGTCCCATAGCTTTTCTAGAGAGAGCTTCTAAAATCTCTCCGTGAGTCCCGTAAAATACAACATTTGCCTAAGTGGGATAAAGGCAATGTTGTAGATTGATCTTGCTATGTAACATAACTGATGTAAAGTCACACATGTCTTCAGAAGTGATATTTAGCTCATATGTACCATGATTGATGTAAAACCAAGTAGTGTTCAATCATGAATACATATATTTTCCATAGCTTTTCTAGGGAGAGCTTCACTAACATCCCTCATTAAGTCCCATTAAAACTCTCAAGGATAGTCACAAAAAGATATCCGAGCAATCAACTTCACAAATGAATCAATGATCAATCAAGATAACAAATGCAAAACATGTCAACATGCAAATCTTGTCAAGAAACTTCAAACAACTTGTACAAGTTAAATCACTAAGCTAATCAGAAACAAATGCAAGTGCATTAAGTCATTTAAATGGTTCGTGTGTTTACAGCTTTTGCATGATCGATTTTACGTAATGTTTTTCGCACTGTTTTCAAGCAGTTATGCCCGATGTAAATGACTTACATGTCTTCCGATGCAACGCATATGCTACTAGTAACACCCGAGAAGCTAGAGAAAATGTCAATTACTTGTGTATTACTCATGGATAGCCTATGTTTTCGAAATAAAGAAGGTTCCTCCACCGGTGGATTCCCACTTTTGAAAATCAGAATGAAGGAATTTACAAAACACTAAAGGAAGAAACATTGTCTCTCCTAAGTCAAAATTAAGGTACTTCTTTCTTTGCTATATGTTGCAAAGCCACACATATCAAAGAGGGGCATCTATCAGCACTTAAATTTTGACTCAGGTTATGGGATAACATAAGGACAACATAACAACATTTAGGCATCAAGACTCTAAGCTCCCTTGGCTTACGAAGAACAAACCTAGACTATAGGAGGTTAGTCATTCCCAAAGAGGTCTCCCTAGATGTTCCAATCGCAAATGAACTAATCAAAACACCTCATTACAGCCCAAAAAGCACCATTTTTGGACAAACCCTAATATCCCTCAAAAGCACCAACAGGACTTTGAGGGTCTACATTTTAGAATCTCGTTCATGTCATCAGTAAGTTTTTCACCTCCAATAAGTCTTTCTCCAGTAAAACATCACAAACGAAAAAATTATCATTTTACCCTTTTTCCTTTAAAGGCTTAATATTCACTACCTATTATTCGGATCACTGAATCTCTCTGCCTACATAAGCCTTCTTGTCATGAAGCATCACAAGCAAGAAATTCACATTTTCACCTTTTTTGACCCGCAGGTGAAAAATTATCATTTTACCCTTTTCATTTAGAGAATCTACCCTGGGACCCTCAAAGGATCCCCAGAGCCTCTCCCATGGTCTAAATGGTGTAATTTAAGATCCTATGCACTCCTGAGTCTCCTTGCTCTAAGGAACTCATCACAGACCAGACATTGTTCAAGAACGGCAACAACTAATCTCTCAATCTATGGTAACTCTGACCAAGAAATGACCCTTGTAAAAGCTCTCAAAAACTCATCTGATCTCCGAATTCAGCGAGGTTAGTTTTTATATCTCGGCCTTGGCCTTAGCTTCAAATCTCTAGGTATGAGAAAAGAGTTTTGAAGTCTCGAACCTCTAAGAAATCTTGAATCTTCCCCAAAAGGTCATAAGGCTCATTTCTTGCATTTTGTTCTTATGGAGCCAGGATATTCTCTAGACCTCAAAATTAAGATCAGTCGGTGTCCATTTCTTCAGAATCATGAGGCCTTCAAAAATCTGTCTAAGGAGTAGGAAGTTTCGTGAAACTTATCGGCTAAGATTCCCTCAAACACTCCAAAAAGTGTGATAAATCAAGTCTAAAAATTAGGTGCTCAACCGACTCTTGGGAGCGCATTTGAAATTATAAATACAAATAGTCAGTGGCTACACCACTATAACCTCAAAGCCTCAAGACTATCAGATTCACATTAATTTGCAAAAAATCCATGACCTAAGTAGTCATTTCTGCCCAAACCTAGAAAAAACGTGTTTTATTTATATTTGGCACGTAGAATGCCCTTAAAAGTCCTCTCGAACTCAGAATGCAGTATGGTCAGAACTGTTTTCTTAGTTTCACCCCTACCCTTAATAAATCATCATAAACCCCTAGTTTAGAAAATGTCTGGTCATTCAATTTCATCCAGATTCGAGCAGCTACAAAAACCCAATTTGCTCAAGCAACTTCGCTTCAAAAAATTCTTGGCAACTGCTAGGGAATCCAATAGCCAATCTGTTAGCTCCTATAACTCCGAGACTCCCTGAACTTTAACACCCTCAGATACGGCCTAAGACAGCATTTTATAGAAAAACCGGCATCATTCCCTATCCAATTCTATTAAATCACTTGAAAAATGGTTTTTGACCTAATTTCCTACTCGGGTATCGTAATGTCGCGTAGTTAGAAAATGTGAATCACCTAAACCTGGGGTCATCTATCCTTGGGCCACCATCGGATCAATTTTACCATCTTACCTACTCAGATTACATCTGAGAACTTTTTGGGCTAAGAAACCTTGATTTTACCCCTTACTCTTTTCGTAATTTGGTTTTGATTGGACCAGTACGACCAGAGTAATAGTGACCTCTAAAATTGACACTAACTAGGCCAACTTCCAAGCTCGAGAGCTCATGAGGAGTGACGGTAGAGAGAGGGTTCAAAAAAAAATCAGAAAACAAATATTATTCAAACGAGCTAAAAATCAAGATATTTTGCATTTAATGCATTCTCATCTCTTAGCTTTCTTTGCAGCCATTGGATGGGTATCTTCCCACAAGATTCTTCAATCCCCTCCCTTGGATGTGAATCTTGAAATTCAAACCCCCATAGAACCCCTCACGGCCCCCCATTTGGCATCCCATGCATTCCCCTTAAAGTTTGAAACCAATGGGGTTTTGCCGAAAGGCATCCCCCATGTCACTTCTGTGTTTCCCTTCATCCACCCTCATTAGCACACCCCTAATCTCACCAGTCACTCAACAAACACAAGCCTAATATAACCATCCATGCTGCTAAGTCAACCATCCATGCCCCTTAGCCTAGATCAATCTCCACCCTTCACCTAGATTTAATCCTAGCCCTCCACCTAGTTTTGGATAGACATCATCCTAGCCTTCCATCTAGCAATCCTTATCCTACATCTCAGCCCTCCATTTCACTATTTTGGGGCTATAAATAGCCCCAAATTCATTCAAGGGTGGGTTGGCAACAAAAAACCCCAAATGTGAAGAGAGAAAGAGGAGGAAGAATAAGAAAAGTGCAAGTTTTGATCAACCCTAGGCAAGGTAAGCTTAAACCTTGCTCTAATTCACACCTCCTTTCAATATGCAACAATTAGCATGTTGTTATTCTGTCCAATTCATGCTAGAGCACTACTCCAATTTGGGTACATAGTAGAGGCTCAACCTCTACTTACTCTTATTTTTTTACTGATTTCTATGATGGTTTTCTTAATATTTTTGTAGAGGGCATCTTAAGCCCAAATTTTACTATATTAGACTAGACATATGTTTGATGTTGTGTATTTAATTTCATGAATTTATGAGCTGTGGAAGGCCTCGGGATGGCCCCCCAAACAGACCCAAAAAACTAGGTCTTTTGAGACTTAGTTACCATGAATATTTACTGATTTTAATTTGAATTTTTATGCATGATTCAAAGCTCAATTTTTTATATGATGTTCATAGATATCTCCCCTACTAGCATACTTAATTTCATGATTTTTACAAAACCCTAAGGGCTCCAAAATCGAGAAATCCAGTTATTGGATTTTCTCCTAGTAACTAACACCTATTTTTTAGTGAATTAAAAAAATAGGCATTGAATAAATAGGCATTAGAAGAACAATCAGGCGTTGAGATCTGGGACCTAGCCCAAGGAGCCCTAATTCTTCTCTGACCCTATTCCAGGGCACATGTACCCTCTAAGAGTCATTCCTGTGTGCAAGCACCTCTATGGGCCCTTAATTCTATCCCAATGCTTGAATTTAAAAACAAGCGTTGGAATGACTTTCACGCCTTAGGCTTGGGCCTTAAAATCTTATTTTTCAAAAATCAAGTAAGTGTAAGTCAACCCTAGGACTAGTGTAAGAGAGACCCTACCCCTCTAGGCCTTACTATGGTGGCTCAAAAACCCAACTTGGATGTTAGTTTAGTACTTAACGCTTGTTTGTTCCCTGAATTAAAATTCAGGCATTGAACAAATAGGTGTTTAACCAAAAAACAGGTGTTAGGCCTATGACAGATGATTGCATGGCCCACTTGGGAGGTCATATCTCCACGTGGACTATACCTAGGACTTGTAGGGTTGCATAGTGTAACCCTAGAAGATTTTCCCTTCCCCAAACCACGGATCTCATAGTACTGGGACCCCCAAACCACCTTAAAAGATTGCACAAAGGTGTCAATCTGATCAGATTCCCCAACGCTTGTTTTTTACCCTGAATTAAATTCAAGCGTTGGAAAAATAGGCGTTGAGATAAAAAATAAGCATTAGGCCTGTACACCAGAAAATTTAATTTTTTCCTTTTTCTCTCCCCTCTTTTAGAGTTGATATCTAACCCTAAAGAATCAACCAGCAAACCATTTAGAGGGGTCTCCTACATTTAGAATATGACAGACTTAAGAACAGTTTATGGGATGTTCATAAGCCAATGCCTATTTTTTACCCTGAATTAAATTCAGGTGTTGGAAAAACAAGCGTTGAGATAAAAAATAGACATTAAGCTTGAAAGAAATTCAGCTAACATATAATCAAAATTAAACAATATTTAGACATTCTAATTCACACTTACAAAGCACGAACATAGACAAAATTAAAACTCATATGAATGGGAGAAGCCACCCTAAAAAGACGGGTATTTGGGGTGCCTAACACCTTCCCCAAGTGCAACCAATCAATTTACCCTAAATCTCAGGAACTTAGACCAATATTAGGAGTTAAACTCCTAGACCTTTAGGTCTAGACTTCTCCTCTTCAAGGAAGAGGAGAACCAATGTCCAACTCCATTGTTTAACCTTGAGTTGGTGGCGACTCCCAAAAAAGTCTAATCCTCCTGTAAAAGGGTTAATAACCTTTCATGTACTGGCATTATGCACCGAAGAGTGGGCTTGGAAACCATGGGCAGATGGGGGAATCCAAACCCCGCCAAAACGCCGATGTCCACACTCTTTTTCACTTAAGGGAGCTTTCTCTAAATCCCGTTTGGACATGGTTCGGAGTTTCGAGGATTGAAAATCGGGTGAGAAGTAGGAGGGTGGAGAGTAAAATGCCTCTAGTTTGATCCTAGTTCGATCTTATATCGAACTAGGCATTTTTCTTCCTTTTTAATGACGAGCATTAATTCATTTCCTGCGGGTGTTGCCAATTTGGATTGATCATAGATCGATCCAAAATAGAATCTTTTGGGTAAAAAGCCCAGATTCTCTTCGTTCTTGCTCGGTTGGCCCCACTCACCCTAAATATATGTTTTCTTAATAATTTTAAGTGATTTTTTAATGTGACTTCATGTAGAGCACATTCTCATCGCGCCTTAAGGATATTCAAAACTTTTTATGTCCAAGGCCTTCATGAAGATATTTTTTAGAGATATTGTTTTTTTCTTCAACCAATTCACAGATAAAATGGTGATGAATATCTATATGTTTAATTCTAGAGTGTTGAACCAGATTTTTGGAAAATTGGATTGACCACTCAGAATTTGTAAGCATCTGCTTCAGCAATAGCAGTTGTGTGCTTCCACTCCCTTTGGCAATGTATTCTGCCTCAGCTGACAATAGCAATATAGAATTTTGCTTTTGACAAAGCCACGAAACATGACAATTTTTCATGTAAAAGCTTCCACCACTTGAGCTTTTACAGTTATTAACATTACCTACTCAACGAGCATTTGAAACTTCGGCTAAGGCTGGTGCGGTAGCAAATAGATACCAACGGCCAAAGTCGATTGTCCCATGGACATATCGAATGACACTCTTGGTCATAGGTGTAGATGTCTCTTCAAAGACTATGTTTTCTGAGCATATCTATTGGCTACAAGTCTAGCCTTGTTTCTCATCACATGCCATGATCGTCATGTTTCTTTCTATATATCCATTTTGTTCTCATGATGTTCTTGTTAGAGGGTCTCTTACTTCAGAACCATATATACTTTCCCTTGACTTTGTTGAGCTCATTTTGCATGACATTTGTTAGCACCCAAATTTTGACTCAGGTCAATAAATGGAATCAGATGGTTCATTACAACATGGGATAGGACCAAAGTTTAGATACCCCTGAACTTTAGATAGGCAAACATTCTCAATGGACATTCTGGTCACAAGCACAATAACGCGATCTAACTTCTATCCACAAAATGAGTCAAGCCAAACCCTGAAGACATTCTGAGATTCTGAAGATCTAGAATTGTCATCTCACCAGCTTTGAATTTGCCAACCTTCAAAAGCCTTCCCACATTGAAGCATCGAAAGGTTAACAAATTACCATTTTACCCCTATACCTTCAAAAATCCAAATAAATTCCTGTTGAACTCATTTCTCAAAGTTCTTTCTATGAAAAAAAATAGCTTTGAATTTGCCAACCTTCATAAGCCTTACCACATTAAAGCATCAAAAGGCTATCAAATTACCATTTTACCCCTATGCCTTCAGAAGTCCCAATTAAACTCTATTGTACCTAGTTTTTCAACATCTCTGCTATAATAAAAACATCTTGAATTTTCCAACCTTCATAGGCCTTCCCACATTGAAGCGTCGAAAAGCTAGAAAATTAACAATTTACCCCTACACACTTAGAAGTTCAAATCAAAGCCTACTTGAACTCATTTTCTCCATAGCCTTCCAAAATATCCTTTATATTGAAGACATTTGGAATTTAGCAACTTTCACAAGGCCCCCCATATTAAAATCCTGAAGGACAGGAAAATGATCATTTAACCCCTACACCTTAAAAGACCTCAAACAATTGACTATGGAACCTATTTTTTTTCAGGATTCTCCAACCTTCATTAATATTCCCATATTGAAGCTCAAAAGGGTAAAAAAATTACCATTCTATCCTCGCATCCTTAAAAAACACCATTTCTCTCCAAAATCTAACCCTCCGTAAATTCCTGAAGACCCGACACAAATCAGAAACTCAGCCAGTTAATGGCCTCACCCTAGTAAGCCAAAACTCTTCCTAAGGAAAACCACAAGAGACCTACTACTCCTTAATTACCCCATCCTACCCCAAAATTCAACCACTTCACCTTTATTAGCCATGAACACTAGGTGAGCCCCTAAGAACTCTTCGAAAGTCCAAATTCCTCAAGGTCAGGCTCATTTTTTTAGGTTTTTCAAGATCTACAATAAATGCCCTAATAGAGAAATCTTTTCACAAACCCAGCATAGCTCAAAGACCTAACCTTTCACAAGTCTAGGGTATATTTCTCGATCAAGTGACCCTATTTAAAAAATCTCGCAGAAATTCACTGAAAATCAGATTGTCTGCCTTTCAGGCCCTATGGACTTATAGTTCCAAGACTTAAAAAATCATGGCCACCATTGTACTCCATTCAAATCCAGGAAAAACCTACCTTAAATCTGTGAAAGATTTGGTTCGGGATAAATCAGTGTTTTACACATAACTTTCAGCTCAAGCATCCAATTTACAAATAGCCAAAGCCTATGGCTCATAAATCTCGAGGACTATCTTTTGTATAAAGATTTTAAAAATCAATTTTACCCTCTTACCCCTTCTTCACTAGTATAAGCCAGTCCGAGAACATTCAAAGCCAATTTTGATCCACTTATCCAATTTTGATAGTTATGTTGCCACCAGAATGTCTGGGAGATACAAAAAACTTATGAACCTTGAAAAGTTTGGAGTCATAAGACCCAAAAAGTTAGCTCAGACAGTAAAGGAGAAGAATCTGAAAAAAAAACAATCAATGCTTATACCAAAATACCCTGTTTTTACCCTAAATACCTTCAAAACATCTTTTAAACCCTAGACCCTCCATTTGGAATATAGAGGGTGGATGCCCTGAGACCACCATGCTGAACCTTACAACCCTCACCATGGGCCCCACCCTCTTCTTTACCTCCTCTCCCCACCATACACATGGCAAAGGGACCCACCACCCCTCCCACCGCTTCACCCCAACCACACACCAC
>JAOXJP010196632.1:0-12150 GCA_025762735.1 Platanus orientalis
GCACTTATCACTTTTCGGTGCTGATGTGTCCGTACCCTGATGCCGTTTTCACAGTTCTCACAAGATTCGTTCTCACCAAATTTTTAGTGCGAAAAAATGGGGTAAGCGAGAGAAAGTCAGGTGCTCTGGTTCATCCGCTCTCTGTGCGCTTGGTAAACCCTAATCTCTGCTTCCTAATCTCTTCTCCATCTTCTTGATTTTAATTTGGCGGCTATTTCTTCAATTTTTTCATTTCTGCAACTCATCATCTATTCCAGCTCCCTCCTTTGCAAGTTCCCTGCACTATAAGGGGACGACAACGTGAAGCCCTAAACGATCATTTTAGGCAGCAAGATCATCTCCGGTTAAAGAACATCCAGGTGTGTCATTTCGTCGCTTCCCTCCCCCTTTTTTTCCATCCCGATTTTGATTTCAGATATGATGCTTGTGGGGGCATGATTTAGCTTATGATTTTCTGTTTCATTTGTATCAGTAATTCAAAATAATTTTTAAAATCCATGATTTCTTCTGGAATGGAATGTCGAGATAAAGGGAAAGATGAATTGCAATGGAAATGAACATTGGGTGTATGCTCTGAGTATTCCCATTGTTAATTATCTGTGTGATCTTTCTTTTTCTTTTTTCTTTTTTTGTCGATCTCAAATCCTCTTACTGCTTATTGATTCAGTTCACCTAGTTTCATAAGTTTCTGTTTGTTTTAATGACCACTCAAAATGGCTAGTAAAAATTTGAATGGAAATGAAAGATTTATAACATAATCATAATTCAATGCTTCTCATGGATTTTATTTTATTTTTTTACATGTATATCTGATCTTTCACATTTCATTCCCTGTAAATCAGGAGAGAACCCTGGCAGAGGAAAATGCAATGTTGTGCAAGATGCAAGCCAAACAGGTTTGCATATGTCTATCTCGCTGTAAGTCTTGCATGTGATGGTTTTAATTGATCCAATCAATTGGGTGTGAAGCTAGATTTAGTTTAGGTTTCAGCACATTGAACCCTTGTAAAATTTTAACTAGTGCATTATTCAAAATATGATTTGAGAAAGGTATCAATAAATGTCACTCGGAGTTTTGAACAATTTTACTGCTTTAAAAACTCTTCTTGATTGGGAGTCTGCATCTTCCACTTGCCAAACTGTCAGTGGACTTGATGCCAAAACTTTTTCACACTCAAATCAAACCTTCTCTTTACAACTGCTTAGAATGTGATGGGGTTGACAACCACAATCAGTGGCAGGGGACACGGTTGTTTGTTGTTGTTGTTGCTGTTGATGACGAAATCACGATGATGAAATGGTGATAGCAATTCATGTTGCTATTTGGGTATGAAAAAGAGCAGAAAGCAGCTAGGCCTTATGATCTTGCAGCTCTGAAATACTGGGGTCCCAATGCCATGACTAACTTCCCTGTACTTGCCCTTGCTTGTCTCTCTTTTGTTTAGAAGAAATATGTAAAATAATAGAATCTATACTAATCTTCTTGTATGGAGTTTATGTTCATTACAACTTTAGAAACATGAACTTTCTCACCCAATGGCTCATGGGTTTTTCTTTCTCAGGTTTGTGGCTATACCAAAGAAATGGAGGAAATGACGAATATGAGCAGACAAGAATTCATTGCATCCCTCAGAAGGTTACCCATCTACACCCTGACCCCTTTTTTATTGATCTGTTGCTAACTCTCAGAAGATTAATAGCATCCCTCATCTTTTTCTCTACCAGAAAAGCAGTGCCTTTTCAAGGGCAGGCAGCTAAAGTTCCTGTTAAAGAATACGAGTTTGATGAGAAGAAGCTAAAAAATGTGCAGTCCCAGCTGGTATGTTTGCTTCTACCCCATTTGATAAGATTTTGTCTTGCGGAATTAATTGCAAGGAATTTGAGTTGACCTGGGGAATTGATGCAGGAGAAACTGGTAGCAGAAAACTACTATTTTAACAAGTTGTCTGAGGATGCATACAGATCTTATATATTAGCATACAATTCACATTCCATGAAGGACATCTTCAATGTTCACCATCTCGACTAGCAGGTATCAACCTTCTGACTGACCTTCCAACTATGACTGCATATTTTCTTCTTACTGGATCGTTTTGTGGATATAATAAAATTAATGAGTGTTTTTGGATCATGGTGTATAGGCCATTGCAGCTTCATTCAGCTTTTCTTGTCCTTCTAAGGTAAATGTGGGCATTTGCAGCAGCATATTCAAGTTTAGGAAGAAGATGCATAAACTTGAAGGGAGCCGAACTGGGTTCTGTGGAAGCAACTCTTATGGAAAGTAGAGACATGAAGATAATCGGCAGTTTGTAAGGTATTAGTAGAAAAGGCAATATTACAGAGTATGGTTCTGCTTAATTTTGGGTTGAGTTTTCTTGGTGTTGGTGTGGTTCATCATCAAGTTGGTCTCTAATTCTGAGATCATTTATATATTATCACCAAATTTGCAAGTGGATGATGCATTGGCCATCATTCAGATTCTCCAACACAACTATTTGATGGACCTGAGTTGTGTCGATCAATCAGTCCAAGTCCCCATTCCATAAGAGTGGATATTGTGTTCTTGAATCTGTAGACAGCACTTGTACAAGGCACAAAGACAAAACCAAGTGGGGGGCTAACTTTGGTATTGGGGGTTGGAGACACAATTGGAAGAGCTTGCCATGAATCAATTACTTAAAACCATTTCATTAGTTCGAGAAATGTCAGCTCTGAGTGTAGTTGCTCAGGCTCAAGCCTGGGAGGATAATTGTCTATTTTTTTTTACTAATTTTGATTCCAATATTCCCTTGAGAGTATCAATTAACTATGATAAATGAAGAAATTCTTGAGATAACATATACAACCCACAAATTGTTTGTTCCCCTGGATTTTTTGCAGAATGCTGACCCTTTGGATCCGAACAGGAATATTACAGTTACATGGGACATTCATAAATGGACAGTGGATGGATATGTGGTTGGTTCTATAACCTACCGTTCAACTGAATTGAGTATTAGTATTGATTGCAGCAACATGTGATACAGGGATTTTTGTATTGCAGGCAAGGGATACCATCAAAACTACTACCACTACACCATGTGGACAAACCAGGTTGGATGCTGGGATGGACCTGGGCCAAGAATGGGATAATCTGGCCCATGATTGGAATGGACATTCATATATGACTCTCATGATACACAGGTATCTTGCTTCACCTACTTTATCTAACTAGTATTGATACCCATTGTTCTGAACTGTCTAATTGATTCAATTGGTCATCTCTTGAACACAGACGATAGACTCATATAAGGTAGTTTCTTGTGGTTGTATGGACAGCTATTCCCAAGAAGAACAGGGTGCCAAACAAGAGACAGATGCTTTTGAAGCATCAGAGGGTCTAGTCAATGCAAGAGATTATCAAGTTCAGCCACCA
Organism: Platanus orientalis; assembly: GCA_025762735.1. Lineage (NCBI taxonomy): Eukaryota > Viridiplantae > Streptophyta > Magnoliopsida > Proteales > Platanaceae > Platanus > Platanus orientalis. The sequence goes on from JAOXJP010196632.1 coordinate 3,416, forward strand.
ACAAAGATCCAATATTCAATTTAAGAGAACCAGGTGGAGATAGAATAAGAGCAGGAGGGGAGAAGCTTGACGGTGTTCCTTGTGGTAGTGGTCATCTTGATGCTGATTTGGACCATCCTGTTAGAGACACAAATGGAATACTATGAGATTTTTAAACAAGAAAACTATGACATCTCTTAAGCTACATGTACTTTTTTTTTTTTTTTGTAAATGTTTTATGAGTTCTATATCTCAACATTTATCTATGGTTATTTGATGTTATGTAGAACTTTTGTATGTCTGGTTGATGTATGGGTAGCAAGATGAATTATAATTAGAATTAACATGACCATTGATAGGGTTCAAGTTCATGTTTTTATAATTTTTAAAATAATTTATGCTACTTTCTTGGCAAACAGATGGTTGGAGTTTTATTTTTCTTTCATTTTCTGATACTTTCTGTGGCAAACAGACAGTACTATGAAAGTGAACTTCCCTCCCTTTCTTATCTTTTCCTTTCCTTTTCTTTCTCCCATTTTCTTTTCTTTCACTTTCTATCATAATCTTTGCAAACAGACAGAGCCAAAGAGTCTGAAGTAAGGGAGCAGCTATTAAAGCTTCAAGAAATATATTTTCTATAACGTTTTACCCTTATTTTGCTGAATACTAAAGACCTGGTAATGCTAATATGTGATGTTCATTTAATACTTTAGGTATTTTGGGCTACAAGCAGGACACGCAAATGGACGAGTGCATCTTCCCAAAGCATCAGTCCCACCCTACTACTTCGTTACATTTGTAGGAGGAGCTAGCACGGATATGACCAGTCTACAAATTCACAAAGATAGAAATCCTTGTTGCAATGCAATACTTGGCCACCTGGTTTACATGGAAGTTTTGTTGTACAGACAATGCTTTCATTAGGGATCCAATGCCAGTACCCGCTAAGGAACTACCAATCCTAATTGAGTTGAAGAATTGACTACTAGCTCATTGTCATTGTGGAGACAATTCTTGTTAATTATAATAAAGCTACAATCCATAAACTTGGCGCTTTGGCATCTTACTTGGAATTAAGCATCAATATTATTAGTTGTTAGCTTCGTGTGTAATTTCTGCCAAGTAACATGAAGATGGATGTTCTTACTGGATTGATAAATGAAATGTCATGTTCAGGTGGGCATGTAAAAAATAATAAATAAATAAAGGATCAGGTATGCTTCTAAAATCTCTTAAGTGTCCGAGAACACTACAAAGGGTGCTTACTGCAATCTTCACCTCTCTCCCTCGTGTAAGTGCCAAATTGATTATAAGAACAAGGGTACCTGTTTACACCATAAATTTACCACCATGATACATGGCACATGACCAAAAATGGGTAACATGGCTGTAGATTAAGAAATGTGATTTAAGTGATAATGGCATGAAGATGTCGTTATAGATAACATTTGAAATTTAAACAAAGGAATAAGTGGAAAAGAATGGAAAAGAAAGAAGTTACAGAATAGTTACCTAACGCATGAAGGAAAATGAATTAGAAAACGACATATGTACAAAGTTTGTAACCGAATTAGAACTCTATAAATAGGAGTTCAAGGATCAGAAGAAGAGGTCGCACACCAAAAAACCAACTTTATCCATATCCAATACTTAGTCAACTCTTGTAACCAAGCATCTTGTAAATTTTAATCATCAATAAATACCTGTGTTTCATTTTTGTTTAATGGCATTCTATCAATGGTTTACGTTCGTTCTCATCATATGGAATTGGTTCTGTAACTTCTTACGTTATATGATTAGGAATACTATTATCGTAAGTTCATCTTAGATTTATTTTACTATACTTAGTTAATCATCATTTACTAGTCTAAGCCTTAATATAACATTAAAAAAGTCTTTGATCTCAAGGCAAGAAAAAGAACTCATAGAGGGAATAACCATCCCCCTCAAAATCACCTGATAAATATGAAGAGTGACCAAATGAACCTATTGGAAGGAATTTAGTGTAAATTCTTCTGTACGTTCTATTTGATTTGGCACTTTGAGTCATACAGTAGACTTATCCATGTCCACGTTCACATTTATCATCTACTAGAAATTTAAGTTAACATACTATTATAGGCACGCCTAGTGGCACCATTAATGGCATCAAGGCATAGATCAGAAAATCAAAATAGGGCCACCAATGTTGGCCCTATGTTAGAAAATGTTAATCAATCTCAAGGCTCAAAACATTCCTAAGAACAGAAAGATGTTTGTCCTAAAGAGGCATCCACCTCTGACCGAATGACTATGGAATCCCTAGCAAATTTCATACACAGAATTAATCAAAGGATGGATCAAATTCAAAATATTTTAACCAAAAAAGATAGAGACATTGTTTAAAAAAAGTTATGATAGTATTCCTCTATCTCTAAATATGTTAAAAAGAGGAAATGGCTCAAGATTACAACCATTTTTTGTCAGAAGAAATGACCCATTTGAGAGCGACAACCATAATGGTGAAAATGGTAGAAATGACCAGAATGATGGATAAAATGGTCAAAATATTAGATCATTTGTACCACATATTAGAAATCCTCCGTAGAATAACATGGGAGGAAATAATGGAGAAATTTCCCCCGATACCCAACAAGAAGAAAGGATGAATATACCACATTTACATCCAAACAATAAAGAAAATTTGGGTGGAAATGCTTTTTATAATAGGCAAAATCCTCCACATACTACTGTAAATAATGACGAGGTACTGTTAAATTTCCGTTATGAAAGAAATAGAGATTTTCAACCATCACCACCTCCCCATAATAATGGACCTGGGGGGTAAAGATATCCAAATCCACCACCAAATGGATATGAATATGACCAAAATAACATGGATAATCCCTATGAGATATTTGACAATAATACACCGAATCTAAGAAATCCACCGTTTGAGGAAGGATTTGGGGGCAATTCCACCAAAATCCTCCATAAGGAGGAAGATATCCACTGAGGTATATGAGAAATCTATATATACACGAATATGACTAATATCTGGCTGGCAGAGATAATTAGCTAGTTAGAAGAGAAGAATTAGTAAACATCATAAATGAGGTTATGAATTAGATACCTCATAGAAACATGTCAAGACCTATATACCGAAAACCTTACCCGAAATGGATTGATCAAACGGTAGAAATGCCGAGAGGATATAGGATCCCAAAGTTTACACTTTTCTTTGGAGAAAATGATCAATCAACTATGGAACATATAGGCCGGTTTACGATGCAATCTGGGGAGACATCGTCAATTGATCTCCTTAAGTTGAGATTGTTTAGTAATTCATTAAGTAGAAAAGCATTTGCATGGTATATAAACTTACCTGCCTATTTTATTCGTTCATAGCAGGGCATGGAGGAAAAGTTTTTTTCTCAATTCTTCTAAACAGAACTGGAAGTCTCGATGGCGGATTTGTCTAGACTAAGGCAGCTACTTGGAGAATCAGTTGAAAAATATTTATCATGGCTCAAGAGGGCAATGAATCATTGTTGTGTAGGTTTACCTGAAATTGAATTCGTGAAACTGGCTATGAATGGTCTAGAACCTGAATTACGAAAGAAATTCGAGGGGATGGAATTCGAAGATCTCTTTGAACTGTGTTCCAGGGTAGCACGATATAAATGGCTTTTAAGAGAGAAGAACAATAGGCGTACTTCTTCCACATGTATGTATTATGTTGACCCTAATTATGAAATAAACGTGGCAAAAATCTTCTAAAAAAAGCCATGTGTGTGCCTAGCTCTACAAAGAAAGCCTAGAGAAAGTAATGTCAATGAGGCTAAAAAAGTCACTTCAAATCCTGAAAGGTACTACTCTATTGACATCACTAAGGCTTCTGAAATATTTGACCATTTGTTAATGGTTAAGTTTATAAAATTGGCCAAGGGTCAAAAGCTGAATAATTAAAAAGTTTGATTTTTTATAAATGGCATGGGTCTAAGACTCATTCAACTGTTAACTGTATAGTGTTCCGCAACATTATACATGATAACATTAACAAGGGATTACTGAAGTTTCCAACAAAAAATAAGGAAGAAATGAGTGTGGACATAGATCCATTTCCATCTACCATGCCTATAAACATGATGGAAATTAAAATTGAAGGAACTTTAGAAAATTCCATGAACAACAAAGGAGACAAAGGAAAACTGATGTTATTGGACCGACAAAAGAAGTCAAGTTCATTGTTATTGGACCTACTAAAGAAAAGAAAGAAAAAACAAATAGAGATATTGTGCCAATCATGTAAAAAATGGATGTCACAACCGATGTACAAGCATGATCGGCCAATGAATGAAAGGAATTTCATTCCCTCATCATCAAAGACAGTTTGAAAAAAAAAAAAAGGTTTGGATTCTAACAATATAACAACTTTTCTAGAAGAAATAAAAAAAAATGGACTTGGTTTTGACCTAGTACTGAACAAGAAATGCATGTAGTCTAGTATTCTCCTAGAATCCGTCCAAATACACAGAGATGGATTAAACAACCATTAAAACCCACAAAATAGTGAAACAAATTATACCATCCCAAATTCCCTCCACCTTTCTCTTTTAACAAGAACCCAAAAGAGAAGAATGTAGAGAAGAAGGGTGAAAGAAATGAAGTTTCAAATAGAATATTCTAAGGAAAGAGAGTTAAAAGTATCATTATCGAAAGAAAAACCCATGAAAGGGATGGTAGAGAGGTATAATCCAAGCATAGGAGAAAGCTCTAATGCTGTGAAATAAAAAATTCCAGAAAATGTTGTTAAAGAAGAAGAGCCTTCTATAGAAGAATTACTAGTAGCAGCTGAATTTCTTGAAGGAGATAATCATGAAATGGAATTCTCCCAAGAGGAACAAGAAAAAAATGATGGAAGAATTTTGGAAATAATCAGATTTTCTAGAAACAATGGCATGAAATATGATATGCACATTACCCATCACTTTTGTGGCACAACCGAATCAACCAAATAAAATTAAGGGAGATGTTACTGATGCCTAGGGGGCATTGTCAAAGTAGTGGAAGGAAAAGTAATGAAAGATCTCATTACATTTGAAGAAAAATCTTCTGTGAAAGAATTGACAAAAAAGTTAGTGTTTAAAAAACCAAATGAAAAGACAGTTCAACACTTAAAACCTTTGTATATTTCTGCCCATATTGATGGATGCCTTAAGAAAAAAGTAATGATTGACAATGGGACAACAATTAATATCCTACCTTCAAGGATGTTAAAAATATTGGGTAAAACAGAGGATGATCTCATTCCCACAGGGATTGTTGTAAGTAGTTTTGTTGGTATAGTAACTTCTGCAAAAGGTGTGTTCCTAATAGAACTAGTGGTGGGAACTAGAAGAAATACATCTATGTTCGTTGTGGTAGATTTACAATCCCATTTCAATGCACTACTAGGAAGAGTTTGGATTCATTCCAGTTTGTATGCTCCATCATCCTTGCATCAATCGTTGTTGTTTTGAAACGACGATAATATAGAAATGGTATAAGCTGACAGAAAACCTTTTATTGCAGAATCCAATGTATCCAAAGCAGTTTTCTACCATAGCAATAATATGTCACCAACAAATCTCATAAATCATTTTGTGAAAGGATTTATTTCCAAAGTTACCATAGAACAATTTGAAAATAAAGAAGAAAAACCAGAGGCAAATCCATAACTTATGGTAGCAATTCATACAGGGGAACTTGTATGAATGAAAGAATGAGAAAACAGAATAACACAACCACTAGACAAGATGTGAAGAAAGTTATGGCTTATATGGCCAAACAAACAATGATGAAAAATCAAGAACAGTCGACAGAAATAGCCGAGTTCATGATAGAAGATGGAGGAATCAACTTCAACAAAGTTCCTTTAAAGATGGAAGATCTACAAGTGGCACTAGCCAAAATGGACCATATAAGGGTCAACGTGTAAGATCCTTTGGAAGAAATAAATCTAGGAATAATAGAACATCCTCGGCTTACATATATCAACAACTTATTGCTAAAGAAATTGAAGGCTAAAATGATAAAGTTATTGAAGGAATTTGCAGATTGTTTTGCATGGGACTACGATGAGATGCCTGGCTTGGACTAAGAGTTGGTAGAACATCGGTTGCTAGTCAATGAAGGATTTAGGCCATTTAAACAACTTGCTGGAAGAATGGCTTCGGAATTAATGTTGATAGTGAAAGAAGTAGAAAGGTTGTTAAAGGCCAAGTTCATTCAGCCTATAAGATATGCTGAATGGTATCTAATATTGTACTAGTAGTAAAACAGAACAGAAAAATCCGTGTATGCATAGATTTTAGAAATATTAATCTAGCTACTTCAAAAGATGAATATTCTATGCCCGTGGCTGACCTATTGATAAATGGAATAGGTAGGCATGATATTCTTTCATTTATGAATGACCGGCGATTTTAGATATAACCAAATTTATGTAGCTGAAGAAGATATACATAAAACCGCTTTTAGATGTTTTGGTGGACTAGACACTTATGCCTGGAAAGTTATGCCCTTTAGATTAAAAAATGCCGGGGTAACTTACCAAAGAACCATGAATGTTAACTTTCATGACATGATTAGTCATTTTATGGAAATTTATATAGATGACATAGTGGTAAAATCTAAAGAGAAAAATGAACACATGAAGAAATTAAGAAAAACTTTTGAAAGGATAAGGAAATATAAATTAAAAATGAATCATTTAAAATGTGAATTTGGTGTGTCTGCGAGAAACTTTTTAGGATTCCTCATAGACCAAAGGAGAATTGAAGTAGACAGAAATAAAGTTAAGGTAATTCAAGTCGCAGAACCACCAAAGAACAAGAAGGAATTGCAATGGTTCTTAGGGCAAATCAATTTCCTTCGGAGATTTATTTTCAATTCTGCTGGTAAGACCCAAGTATTTTCGCCACCAATCAAATTGAAGCAGAAAGAAGAATTTACTTGAAAGGAAGAGCATCAACAATCATTTGAAGAAATCAAAGAATATTTATCAAAGATGCCAATATTGATTCCTCCATAGAAAGGACAACCTCTTAAGCTATATTTGTCAACAGTAGATAATTTTATTGGAGATTTTCTTGCCCAAGATAATGAAGAACAAAAAGAGCAAGCCATGTATTATTTGAGTAGGACATTAAATGTTACTGAAAGGCGATATACAACTATTGAAAAGTTGTGTTTGACTTTATATTTTGTAGTAATACAACTCAGACATTATCTTTGGTCAAACACTGTTTATTTAATAGCCATAACTGATATCATTAAGTATATGTTGTCCATACCAATTCTTCATGAAAGAATTGGATAATGGATTTTGGCTATGTTAGAATATTGTATTTAGTACGTTCCACACAAAGCAAGAAAGGGCCAGGCTTTGGCAAATTTTTTAACTAACCACCCTCAAAAGATGGAAGAAATAAGTTTGGAAGAACATTATAAAATTCCAACTATCAGCCATACTCTATGGCGTTTACATTTTGATGGTTCTAGTATTGAGAATTATTCTAAAGCTGAAATTATTATATTTCTTCCACATGGAGAGAAATTAGAATATGCTTTCCAATTGGATTTTCAATGTACAAATAATCAGGCTGAATACGAAGCCTTAATTATTGGTTTTGAGATTCTTTTGTAATTAGGAGCAAAAATGGTAGAAATCCTAGGGGATTCACAATTAGTAATAAAACAACTAACTGGTAAATATAGATGTAATAGTTGGACCTTAAGTCCATATTACACTAGAGATATTCAGTTGTTGAAAGAATTTGATGATGTGACATTAAAATTACTTTAAAGAGAAAATAATACAATGGCTAACGAAATGGCTTAAGTTGCATATTGAATAACCATCGCTTGTGATGATAGGTAAATAACTATAAAAGTTATTAAAAGATCATTTCCATCACTAAAAGAGAGAGAAAGAGGTGTAAATCTTTGTTCACTTGAAATCGCTTCAAATGATTGAATAATTCCTTTCATAATCTATTTGAAAGATCCAAACCAAAAAGTTGAAAGAAGAATAAACATAATGGCTTTGAATTATGTCTTGCTCGAAGATTAATTGTATAGAAAATGGTTCGATGGACAACTTTAAAGATGCCTTGGGAAAGAAGAGGCAGAAGAAGTTGTAGCCCAAGTGCTTGAAGGAATATGTGGAGCGCATTAGGTAGAGAAAAAGATGAGATGGTTGCTTAGAAGATATGGATACTATTGGCCAATTATTATGGGTGGTTGTATCAAACCTGTGAAATCTTGTCAACCATGTAAAAAACATGGACCTATACAAAGAGTCCTTGCGATGGAACTATTCCCTATATTGAAACCATGGCCATTTAAAGGATGGGAAATGGATTTAATTAGAAAAATTAATCTTATTTCTTTTGAAATTGTTGTAAAGTTATCTTAAAGAGGTGTGAATAGGATATCTAAGTTCAACTTACCCCTTTTTGCAAATCTTGAGATTGATTTTAATTTTTTAGACTTAACCTAAATGTGTATATGCTACAAAGTGTCTACTCAAGTATTTTGTCAAACAAGTAAAATATAGAAGTAGTAATGAGAATTAAGGTAAAGATACAAGCAATCACACATACAAACCATAACAAGAGGTTTATAGTGGTTCGGCACTAAGGCCTACGTCCACTCTTCTAAAGTTCACCACCAAGCTTAGATATATTTTATTTTGGTACTATTACAACTTAGGTCAATATACAAAACCCAAC
>JAOXJP010196643.1:0-12149 GCA_025762735.1 Platanus orientalis
CCCCCCTCCCAAGATTGGAATCAATTGCCCCATTTAATGTGTGAGTACCCTAAGATTGGAATCAGTTGCCCCACCTTAACAGAAAATGAGTTCATGTCAACTCGAATCCTACTAAACTGGTACCACTCCATTCTCTGCTCAGGATGTGACTACTCCATTCTCTGCTCAGGATGTGACTACTCCATTCTCTACTCAGGATATGACACAATGTCAGACAAATGGTGCAAATTTCTAGTCCAGGATGGTCCAGGGTGCCAAGTGACTTCATTTGGAATAAAATGGGTGGGAATTTAAAACTTCATCCAACCACTGCCCATTTTATTCCATTTGAAGTCACCTAGTGTCCTAGACAGAACATCTCTTTTTATTAATAAATACACAAGTACTTATTTATTGTATACTTACCATAATACCCTCCTTTGACCCATGTCTATTAGCTCAAACACCCTTTGTCAGGCTACATGTCACGCACTGATTGCTAATGGAGTGATACCTATCCTTTGAGACTGGAGATGATTTAAAATCCGGGTCAATCCTTGATCCCGGGAGCCAATAGTGTACCCACAACCAACAAGTGACATGTCACATTGAAAAAGTGATTTATACTTTTTGGGGGGTGCTTTCCATTTTTTTGATGTGATGTGCCACCCTTAGGTTGTGAGCGTACCATTGGCACCCGTTAAGGGAGCGCACATAATCCTTTGGCTTGCCCCCCCTACATGAAAATCCTGGCTCCACCCCTGCATGAAGATAAAGTTCATGTTCAACTCAAGCTTGTGATGAGCCTGAGGTGCCGAGCTTGACCAAAGCTTAAAAGTGAATTTTTTTAAATAGACCCAACACCCTAATGATACATTTTCGTAAGCTGTAATTTGTTGAAACTATTATCTCAGTATTGTCATTTCAGTATTCTACATACATGTGCACTACAATATAAAATACGAAAATTAGTTAAATCAAATAAATGAAATACTTACTTAATTCGAATAATGAAAACTTCACTTAAGTAGATCAATGCTAGTGTTAGACACTATGTCCTTAAGACATATTCGTCCCTCACATTAGTGCTAACGATCAAGTCAGACGTTTATCTCCTAGGATACAATGATCTTCACACACAGAGATAGCACTGCAATCTATGTGTCTGGTGAACCAACTCGTGTTGTACTTTCTCTTTCACACTAACATTGACACGAATGCACTATGAGACACTAAACCCTTAACCAAAATTTGAATAAATGAAATGTATGAGGGACCTCTTATTTATAGAATTTTTGGTGTTTGTTCGGAACAAGTGTAGGGACACAACCTTTGATTCCAAATAGTCACCAATGACCAATAGCTGCAATCTAATAGCCACCTATATATCCGTACGGAATGGACATGTGTCAAAAGGTATCATTTAATAGCCACATGTGTGTCTATTCAGCCCAATAGTTTCCAAAGGGCATAGTTGAAAATTTTATTTGAATAGTCACACCCCCACAAGAAAATTATAAATAAAATTGATATTTATTTATTTTTCTTATTGACCCAACCCAACCCGGCCTGGTTTACTGCGCATGTGTTTAAATATAGGTTAGGCCCATGTTGGCTAGGTCCTCTCCCATCCACAAAACAGCGGTACCGCTTGGGGCCCAAACTTATGTTCACCATTAGTGTATATGAACACATGAATTTATGAGTTAGTCCATGTGGGACTATCCAAATTTCACACTTTTACTAGTTTTACCAGTGATCAACTAGGCACTTTTGGAGACAATTTCTCATTCACCCATTGACGGTTTTGAGTATCCAACCATATGGAGTTGTTCTCCTAATTGAGGTGAACACAAACCCATGTGGACCCACCTTAAACGATAAGTGGGTCCCACTTTTATTTTGGCTTAAACATAGCCACGCGATCAGGTTTTGCATAGAAAATCTAGGTGTTCTCAAAACCGGTTCCAACAAAAACGTCAAATGGAATATTATGGGTGGGTGATACATTTTTTTTACTATGAAACATACATTTTATTCCATATGATGTCCCCTGATGTCCTGGACACCATCCTAGACACTAAATCCTGGACAGAGCATCCTTTCGGTTTTAATTAATCTTTTAATACTATACACCTAGGGGATTGCATGGGCTCAGACCAACTCGAACCCAATGCAGCCCCAGCTTTCTCTCCTTCAAGCTGATCCTAGATTTCTACCAGTGCAGCCTCGCTGTCCTTTAGCAATGCCGATTGATTAGTATCGACTTCAGACAACTTCTTCCTAAGCTCGCCAATGTAAGCGTAAGTGACAAGTTAGCGACTCAAGAGAACTGCCACCTTCGTCAACACCTAGTAGTAGATGAAGAGATGATTAGTAATAAATAACAAGAAATATAATAAAAATAATAGTAATCGGATATAGTCAATAAGAAACACTCACCTTCCCTAGGTCAAAGAAGGCACTCTTCGCCAGGTCACGTGTTACTATGTATCTGAAGCTCTCCATGTCATTGTTGGAAAGCACCGAGCGTAGATGGGCGACTACTCGGTCTTCATTACCTAGCAAAGATGGAGGAACCTTCTATTTCCACTTTGAGGAAGCCCTCGCCAGAGTGTGAAGAGGGAGGTCATCAACGCACTCTTTAAATGTGGGTGCAGTGTCCAATGCCGCATCAAGATTGACGAAGAAGGGGGGAAGAATAGTTGGAGGGCCAACTGTAGAAGGAACTGTGCCCAGTCTATCCTCAACTGAGCAGTTATGGGTGAACTTTGGCTTCTTATGTGAGCTACTGACAATAGTTTTTGAGGTGACCCTCACCAAGGAAGACTTCGATGGCTTGGTAGACATATCTGCAAAGAGGAAAAAGTGTTAACAAATAAAAATAATGAATGGAAAATAGGAGATAAAATAATGGAGAAGATGAGTGGATGATGACCTGGTTGATTGATTGGCAAAACAGTCGACCCAGATGGCTGATCGACTGGCAAGACAGATGATGGATGAAGAAAGCTTAGGACCAAACAAGTATGAAGAAAGTGATTTGGGGTTTACTAACAAAGAGTAATCCTGAACCGGATGTGCGAAGGCACGCTCCAACCTCGCGAGTTAAGCCTCGGACAGCGAACGCTCGATCAAGGCTACAAAAATAATGAAGGTTAGATCGACCAAATAGAAAGTAAGAAAAACTATGACGACTGAGCGTTACCTTCTTTATGCAAACCATGCAGACGATTAGAATCCTCTACCCGTTGGGCATAATTTGTCCTAGGGCTAGAAGAAGGTGGGTGAGGAGTTGATGAATGAACAAAGGGATAAGAAAGCCCATACCGGCTTCCAGAATTTGCTAAAATATTGAAACCTCGTTTGGGAGGTAAGAAGAGGCCCACTCGTAAAAAGCGGGGACCATCAGATTGATCGACTTTGGGATTTAGTAGACATGACACAAATCCCTAAGCCGAGACTTTGACAGAGTCAAATGGACCCGTTCTGTAGCGTATGACATGCCAGCAAAATGAGGCTACCTAGTAGGCTTCTAGGGTTGAGTTGAGTTAGGTGAATTTGCTCTAACTAGATTCTCATTAAGAGCCATAACAAAGTCAGAGGAATCAGATGAGTTATCCATGCAATCGAGAGAGTATATAACGCCGACCAATGGGCCTAGTACTTCTAAGACTTGGTTCAGGACACAAATAAAAAAGGAAGACTCGAATCCTAAAATAGTTAGACAAACATCAACTAGTACAAAGATAGTAGCATAAGCTGGTTAGATGAAAACAGAAGGGGGCCCCGGTAGGATCCAGGGTCAGATTCTAAGAAAGACAAGCGAAAGACACCACGACTGAGCAGGGATCTTAAAGTAAAACAAAAAAAGATGAAGGGGAATTTGCAAGAAGGAAAATGGCGAGACAGAGAGTACCTCAAGGCAAGCATCCTGACTGACAAATCCTTGAGCGCTACACGAACACGAGCAAGACTAACAACACAAACGCAGCTCCGAAAAGGCTTGGAAACAAATGGGAAACCTAAAAAAGGGTGATGGCCTCCTCTTATAGGGTCCTTCGGTTAATCCCCACCTGTTGGATCATCTCATTCGCTCCTAGTCATCAGATGAACGTATGATTTGACAAAAGACGATAGCTGGCATAACAGGTCTTATCACCATTAACGACATAGGGCTTGAAAAAGACAGAGTTAAAAAGTCGGTATACCAATCGACTCTGATGGCTTTTCAGATTCCCTAGGTCCGCTAGAGTCAGCAGACTAGGGAATGGGGGGTAGGTGATGATGAGGAATTTGGACCCGAATTGACCAAGCCAATTGACCGGGCGAACCACCCTGGCCCAACCAATTACCTTATAAATTTGTTGTGTGACCCACCCTCGATACAAACCAACAGTCACGTATATTGAGCGCTCAATCAATAACGAAGTAGTACAAGCAACCGATCGACCACCCGCCTAGTTAATAACAAAGTATAAGCGCTTGATCGACCATTTGGCGAAAAGTGCTATGAGGATGGTAGTCGCACTTATGCACGCCACCCGGTAAACTAAGGAATAAAAATAAGCGACCTAGCAAAGTAGGTGACCCGTGCAATAACATCCGCAATTACTGAGCTGATCAGACAACGCACCAATTAACAGTTGTTGACTACCAATAGGATAGAAAAGGCGATCACGACACAGAGTGAGACAGAGAAACTATTAACCCGAGGCGGACACGTATGCCACTCAACCACGTTCTTCTAACTAACTTGAGAAATATTTCTAATGAATCACGTGAAACAACAATGAGAACTCCTATATTAAGAATAGTACTCTGGAGAAAGTATGCACAATTATCGTAAGTAAGAGAATACGAGAATTTCCTTACCTCTGATCACTGACTTGAACGTGGAAGGGGTGTAGACCGGCACCACACCGACACCATTCACTGTTTTGATGTAGGTGAGATTCGGGAGTGAGATTCCAGATCGAGAGTGATCCGAAGGACCATTGTGGTGAGTCAAAACTTGACATCATCAAAGTACATAAGATCATTCTCTTACGTAGGTGTACAACCAACAACCACCAATGGCCACCCCGACAAACGGGCAGATGTATCTGTGGGAGAAACCAATGAGAAAGTCGGTGAAAATCGTATAACAGCTTTGATCACTGTACGCGGGTAGATAAGTGGTCGTACCGCTTTGCTTGTCATGTCAGAATATTTCCATTGGGTCAACAAAAGGTTTGCAAAATCTTATGTCGACGTCTTCGCCATGACTCGCAAGAGAATTCTTCACATGATCATAATTTGAACGTAAATATCGAAAATTGGCCGTTTTGACTGTAAAACAGCTAACAGTATCAGCATTAATGGAGGAATTACATATTTTCTTACTGTTACATACTTGGACATGTAATTAATGTCGTGTCACACGGCCTATGGTGGCCATCTCATTCGGCGTCAACATTACCCCACAACGCAATTCATTTTACATGCAATAGTACTATACAAGAGACATAGTCCATCTAACAGAAAAAGAAGGCATCTTATGCTATCGTAGTCATTGCGCTGCCCATAGTCCATACACAACACGTACCCCATCGCCAATGTGTTTCGATCCCTATGCTATGCTGAGGCTTTGAAAGTTCCAAGCGGTTGCAAGCATTCTTCCAGCAAAGTCAGCTAAATTACACTAGGTTATGTTGACATATAAAATCCTAATGAATGGGTGTATCTCAACCTACGATTCGTTAGTGTATGCAGCAGGATAACAAACACCAAAACAGCCAATAAATGAAATGGGCCATGCATACCTTCCTTCTATCGCGTTGGCGTACGTTGTCTATCAATCGGAGTTCTTCATTCGTTTGTGAAAGGATCCCAGCCACGCCACCAGCTTGTCGTTTGAGCGTTGCCGATCCATACTTTAAGCAGCATAGGCAATGTGTTGAGTCTCAATTGTGTGAAGTCAAATTAAGCTACGTACGTAATTAAATTACATCTGTACTCCGAAAACAGGATTATTGTAACGCACCTTCTCGGTGGACTTATAATTCACCACAACCCCATGTGCTCTTTGGTCATCCCTGGGTCCCCTATGCCGAACTTACTTCCATGCAGTCTCTGTTGTAGATGGAATCAACCTTTTCTTTCAAACATTTCCCTGTGCATCACCTCCGACCTCAATACTTTGGTCTGTGCCACATTGTTTTAAATCTACGTCATACCCAGTCATTGAGTTAAGAGGCACGTCGGGATTACTTTTTACGGGAACATCCTGTGTACTCATAAAAGTTTTATTAGGTGGTGATTGTGGAAATGGCATCACATTAACAACAGTTGCATGATATTGACCTTGAGCCACCCAAGATTTTAGCAACCTAGTTATTATATTTCCACGTTCTATTCTATCATGCATTTGAATTCCATACGCAATTCCTTTATCTCGTCAAATACGTTCTGGAATTCATCTACCTTTTTCTCTATGCTTCCTAATCTTACCCCAAGCACCTGTGTTTGGTTGTCAAGGTCATTGATCTTTCCTTCTAACCTTGAGCTCGGTTCATCCCTCCCGTCTGACGGTCCCCTCTCCGGTGGTCTCGACTCCGTAGTTCGTATTTGCTCGCTTATGTAAACCTGCCACCATACCGTAACTTCAGATTTGCATATACATGCCTGTATTGAGCACATTTCCAAGTATTTAATGTCTATTTTCGGGCATACAGCGTGTACGAAAGTGCAGTGTTTAATGGAAGTTTTAACAACTACATACCCCAGCGTTGTCCACACCTTCTCGATTCAGCTGGGATATTACCTCTTCTATTTCTCCCCCGCCCCATGATTCGAGTAGGGCGGCACACACAGGTTTGGGGTGATTGCCATTGGTTAGCACGTGGGCATTGTACTCCAGAAACAGCAGCTGTATGAGGCATAAATAAAAAATTTAGACTGATCAGCAACCCACGCAGACAGTCAATATCAATCTTACCTTGCAACGTTATAAAGAATTACTCCACCTGTAGGTGTAAGAGATATCCAGCAGCGTATCCTGTCCCATTACCTCGCTGATAATTAACAATCCCTTCCTGCAAAGTGGTACAAATATACGCTGCCCAGTTATAATCTGTGATGCACTTGGCGTTCAGAACAGAGAACTGAATCTTTGAAGACACGTCAAGCCTTGAACCACGGGAGAGAACCACCGTCAATGCAAACAGAAAGAAATCAGTCTGAAATTGCTGACCTCCTTCTTGAAATGTTGCTATTCGGTCTTCCAAAATTTGCAACGGGATCTCAGACCCTGCATTATGCACATATTTATCCAGTATTTCGTCCAGATCTACTGTTTTCCCCTTGGTTACCACCGGCTACCCTCTATCCGGCACACCGAAAATGGACTCTACAGTTTTTGGAACCAAAATTAATTTAACATCCTTTGTCATCTGCCCTTCGAAGTAACTCCCAGCAAAGTGTTCTTTTTAGATTAACACATTTCAAATTTAGCAATCCCGCGAATCCAATCTCCTGTACAACCACTCGTTGCTTTTCAGTGAACCCACTTATGCAAACTAGAAATTGGCCTGGTGAGCATCTTGTCTTCAAGATCTGCTTCTACGAATCAATCAGTCATTGATGGGCATCAGTAGCAATGCTATTCCATGTTATGCATGCAAACAGGTTCACATTACAATTGCAGGCTCACATTATTTATATGGAACCCTTCCCTTTACTTTATTTTTTGTATGTTTGTATATTTACTTTAGTTTTTTCTAGCTAAGTAGTTGAACCAATGTATGTGACGGATTCTGCATGTTGCAGCGTCAACCTCGGGAAGATTACAAACAGAAATGATACATGCATATATGAAAATTGATGAAACATATCAGCAGGAAATTAGTAAATTTGGTCTAACATTTACAGAAGGAACTTGGCCAATGAATCCTAAGCAAATGCTTCTCTGGAACAAAGCTAACTGCAGGGTCCATCTTGATAATATGTGTTCCAAAAAATAATTGGTTATGTGGAACTCTCTGTTACCACAGTGCACCTATTCAACATTGCATTTTTATGTAGGAAGTTTATTGAATATTACCTCGCAATGCCTTGACCGTGTGGATACAGTGCCGACGCCTCTTATCTTTCTCTTTGAATGCCGGCTTCGCTTCTTAATTTGGCTTATGTTGGGGCTTTTTGTCAATACGCATCGAGGGATGTGGAGTCATGCTATGTAGGGATTAGGTCATTGTATGCGCACAATTAGAAGAATGGTCTTCACAAGAAATGGTCATGTATTCTACCAAAAGTTTCATTTAAAACCAGTCTGGTTGTGTTGAATTGTATACAAAGGAGAACAAAAGAGTAGATAATATATTCCCACTAGAAAAGGGAAGAAAATAATCATGAGAAGAAATTGAACTTCTCATGACAACCAGTCAGATTAAAAAAAGAAAAAGATACCCTGAAGAATAGTTTGTCATGCAAAAATTGTTCATGGCAACCAGACGGGGCCTTATAGAATATTTTATATCATATATCGATCTAAATCAGGTATTCGGCAATTTGGATAGCTGAACATCGGTCGAATCAAATCATATGGTCAATGCTGGTCAACATACACCGTACGACAAGCTGGTTCCGAGTAGTGGTAAAAACATCCTATTACGCAGCCAGTATCTTCTTATCTACACCCTTCCATAATGTGAGGAATTGTGTGAGTGTACTAGACTGCATTTCAATACCCCGTTCTGAAGTACACATGGGTCGTTACTATAAAATTGTATGAAATAAGGACTACACCTGAAATGCAATTACCACCAGGGATGAGAGGGTTTAGGGTTTACTTGTTTGGTTAGTCATTTGGGATGTCTATTTCTGTAACGCCTAGAAACCCATACCTCACAGGAGTACTGAATCCCGAGGTGTTAGACTTAAAATCACATGACACTTGCAAAAAACAATGCAACACTTGGCAGCATAACTGCATAATTGGGCTTACTGGAAAGAATTCCAAAGTCCAAACAACTTGATAAACAATTAAAAAATGGTATCCATGCACATAAAACATACAAAATGATTTCATTTATATATATAAACTTGTAATCTATCAGCAACTAGCGAACCTGACTGTAAATGTGAGCTTTTAAGTCGTAGCATCTCGCTCCATAGGATGAGAAAATGGCTCATAATCTATGGGGAGAAAATGATGGGGTGAGCTTAGGAAAAACCCAACAAGGAAATCCAATATTCTTCTGCAGGTTTATAGTAAAAGTAAGATAAAGAAATAATATTCAATTTATTTGATAAAAATACATTTGGTAAAACTTTATAATATTGATGTTTATAAATGTTATGCAATAGATGCAACTATGCAAAGTATTGGTCATTACTTGTAATGGTCTCGCAACTATAAATGCTAACATGGAGTAAACGAGACATAGTTTTAAATCTTGGCCGCTTGCACCAAGTGGTTGAATCGCCAAACCTAACCTTGGGAATTGAACACAAGGTGACTTCTCACCAAGTTCTAACCCACGACTCTAATTAGGCACCTCGAGTTGATACCACAACAAGTAAAGCCATATATAACAGGAAAATAATTCATATCGTCTAAATAAATAATATATATCATGTTAATATAAAATCATATATGATGCTAGATGGATGTAATGCAATTACACTCATAGGGTACATTAATATTGATCGAAGACCATCTCGATACGTATGATGGGAAAGATGGAAGATAGTTCTAACACTTAGTCACTTGCCCCAAGTGGTTGAATCACTAAACCTAACCTTAGGCATTAAGCAGAAGGTAACCTCTCCCTAGGCTCTAACCCACATTCTTCATTTCTTTTCTTTTTATACTTTTTATAGGGAAACAACCCTTTATCTTTTATGCTCTTTATAGGGAAGCACCCATTTTCTCTTTTATGCTCTTTATAGGGAAGAGTCCCTTTATCTTATTTTTTTATTTCTTTTATTTTTTTGCTCTAGCAAATGCTTACATAAATTTATGCCATGCAATGCTATGCATTTATTATGTATTATAAATGTATCAACTACTATCAAACAATATAATGTAAATGTTAATGTCACTTTCTATTAATAATATGTAAACATCTTATATTCATGTCAACCAACATAAACATTTAAAAAAATATATAACAATAATCTAACCATTACAAAGATGAAACCATATATATAAATAAATAATTATATGTTATGCAATGGAATATGAATGACAAGTATTTAAATCCACTACTAATCATTACAACTAACTTCCTAAGTATAAGGATCCAACTCCTTTAGCTATGACATCCGGGTGTAGTTACCCATTCTCCCACCCAAGGTTATTTGTTGGGCTGACTCCCTTGGCCTCTCCCTACGGGCTGACCCCTCTGGCCTCTCCTTGTGGGTTGACCCCATGGCCTCCCTCGAAAAATATGTCATTGCCTTTGGAGTTGTAAGTAACTTGAAATTTTCTATTCAAGCCTAGAGAATATCTAAACTCTTTATTCCTAAACCTAATTTAGCGTACCCTCTTCTACCTCCAAAACCCCTCTCTATTCATTCACAACAAAAGAACATCATACAATAGAGTTTAAAGCCTTTTAAAAAAATGAAATACTAATTTTATTTTATAAATTTAGGCAAACACTAACATATTCCATGCATTCATTCATATTCTTTGCCAAACAAATCCTATCAAATGTAAGGATGCAAACAAATCACTAAATCTACTTATATAGGCATGAAAATACTTTTAGAGATGTAATGAAATGCATTATCTTTATTATTAACTAAGATGAAAACAATTAAACCCCATAAAATAAAAATAATCTCTATAAATTTGAAAACCCTAACCATAAACATGAAGAATAGAGGACCACTTACAGTTCTATGCAAGGAATCCTTCACAAAACATCCATAGGCTTTAATCTCCTTCCTCGTTTCCCCCTTCTGAACTAAGGTTTTTCTCAAAAGGGCTTGAGTAAAATGCCCCAAAACCCATACCTCACAAGGTTACCAAATCCCAAGGTGTTAGACTTTAAATCACATGACACCTACAAAAATAATGCAACATATGACAATGTAGCTGCACAATTGGGCACACTAGGAAGAATTCTCAAGTCCAAATAACATGATAAACAACTATAAAATGGTATCCAGTGATAGACTATACCAAAATGATTTCATTTATATTTGTAAACTTGTAAACTAATACAAAATATCATTTATCTCTATCCTATAGGCGGGATATATAGAGCCAAAACAAGCTATACAATGTATACCTCTAGTCTACCAGTGACTAGACTACAAAATACCACTATCCACTTGTGATCATGGTTTCAAAAATCGGCCGACAAGGCGACCCGGTCTGAAGGCTTAAATCAGGGTATAATCAAAATCGGCCGATCCAAAGTCCGGATCGGCCGACTCAAGGTTTGATCGGCCGATACAACTGATCCATGCCTTGAGTCGGCTAATCCGGACCTCAGCGACTTGAACAGGCTGATCCAATTTGATCCGAGCCACTCGAATAGACTAGTTGAACCGATTCACTCCTGTGACGCTTGTTCTCCTCCATTTTTGCATCAAACCTTTCATGTATTGTTTTCTACACCTCTTTTTTTGCTCCAAATCATTCCTAATACTTGTTTTCATCAAGATTTACTAGTTTTTTACATCAAAAACTAGTAAATCTACTAGATTTGAAGGATTGAAGAAGTAGATTTTAGGGTTCTTCAAGAAACCGAAAAAAATGTATGATTTTTTTCATTTAAATTAATTTTTGTTAGCTTTTTTTATAGAATTTGATAGATTTTCATCATTACATGATAGATCTACTAATTTCTTGAAGAAAAAACAATATTTAATTGGTTTTTAAGCAAAAATTCAACTTTTTTTGAAAAAATCTCTATTTTCCAAAAAATAAAAAAAAATTGAAATTTATTTTCTAAATTAATATATGATATGAAACACCTTAAATCCATGGGTCTTGGATCAAAATCCATTGATCTAAGGTGGAGTTCGAAATATTTTTTTTCTTATTTTAATATTCCAAAAATTCAAAAAAAAAAAAATTGGCTAAAATAATTAGGGCTTTTTATTGATTATGTTGTTATATGCATTAGAGATTTATTTGAAATATTCCCTACTAAGATATCATTATATAGTGA
>JAOXJP010196654.1:0-26109 GCA_025762735.1 Platanus orientalis
TCTCTCGGTTTCGGACGCCATATCTCCACGATAAGCTGCGATATGCGAGACATACCCGTATCTCGGGTCTGCGATACGAGTTGCGATAACGATATTTTGAACCTTGGTCTTGACCACCAAGGAGGTCAAAGATACTGAGGATTAGCGACGTAGCAGTCTTTTCTAGACCAGAGTTAGGTGCAACAACTAGTTGTGTTTTCTTGTGATTGATGGTGGTAGTTGTACTAATGTTATGTCTGAGGAGGCTTGCAAGAAGCTTGGTCTGAAAGTAGAACTTGCTAGTTCAAGAGAGATGCCTTGTTACTTATTCTTTGGGGGGATTTACTGATCATGTGATGTGTGACGTATTACCTCTGAAAGTGTGTCGCATATTACTTGTGTGTCCATGGCTTTATGACAAAAAAGCGTAACATTGGTTTCAATAACACCTACTCCTTCCAGTAGGACAGAAAGAAGATTATCATGATTCCTTGTAAAGATGCATTGTGGTGGAAGCTTAAGAAAACTGCAGGTTCTTTTCTTCTCTATCAGATTCTAGAAGGTGAAGGCACTTTACGACCTCCACCCCAACTCAATGGAGTTGAGTTTTCTAAGAGATGGGGAGTTGATGCAACAACTCTACATTATTTGGGAAAGAACTACCTTCTTTGAAAGCCCAAACCTAAATTTTGCCAAGTAAAGAAGAAATGGAGCAGGTGTCTATAGTAGAGAATGTTTTAGGGTGTTTTTCTTTTAATTTTCAGCTTGTAATAAGGTTTTTTACAGCCATAGATTACTGGGATAGTGAGTAATAATGTTTAAAGGATAATTTAGTACTTTATGCTATTGTTTTCAAGCTAATTAGGGGGTTTAATAATGTTGGTCGTGTGAGACTTTAGGGAAGAGTATTTTTGGGACTTTAGGGTATTTTTATTAAAATGAGATTTAAACCCTATTGTTGTAACGAGTTACAGAGAATTTGAAATAGAGAATTGTTTGAAAAGAAACCCATGCGTGGGCTTGTTCCTCCTCCACGAGTTCCTTTGGTAAGGACTACTTTTTCCTCTTTAATCTCTTCGTCTCTTTCTCCTTCTTCATCTACTTCCCCCATCTTCTTATTCTTCCATTATTACCTTTTTTTCTTCAGATTTTCTATAGCTTTCAACCAAACCTCCATTCACTCTTCTCACCACCATTCCCTAACCCTTATCCCATTGGCTAAACCTTTCCATAAGGGTTTAAACAACCCATGGATGACCCAATAGGGAGTGTCTTTTCGTTCTTAAACCATCTCCCTAAATATTAGGGGTAGGCGCCACACCTATTAGAGCAGTTTTTTTGGTGATTTTATTTTATTTTTTTATATCTTGGAACAAGCTTTGGAGCTGATTTCAACAATTTTCAAGAGGCTTTGGGGTCTAGTCCAAGAGGTAAAAATAGTATTTCGAAAGACCTATTGAAATTGAAGTTGTGTTTGATTTTCCGACGTTTCTGTAATTTTCGGGCATGATCTATTTAAGCAAATTTTAGAATAAATAGCTAGACTGCTCCAAATTTTATGAGAACACTCTGAAGGTCTACGTGGAATAATCCCAGAATTTTCTGACACGCACCAGGAGTATTTTGGTAATTTTCCAACTTTATGAAAAAATTATAGTTTTGCCCCTGGACGAAAATTTTCAGATTTAAATCCCTAGGTTATTATTTGTTATTTAGAAGTGGTTTCAATTGTTCTGCATTTAGTTCCGCATCAACAAGTATGGTATTCTGCCATAGCATGTGCCATATGCGAAGGTTAGTCCATGCTTTAACTAAGTAGGTTCTCCTTTGGGGCTATAATGCTCCTGCATGACTTGTGGATGCAATTGGATGCACCAAGGGATCAGCAGGGTTTAGAGGTGATGCCTTCACATGGATGCTAGCTGTGAGTGATTCTTGGTTTGAGGAGCCTGCCAAGTTCTTAAAAATGCCATGGACAGTTCACTGTTGGCTCAAGTTGCTTCCCTAGGATTGTGTTGCAGGCTCGAGAGTGTGTGTATATATATATATATATATAGCTGATGAGTCTTTATGACTCAATATGCTACACCTTAATGGTCATTGAGGATATTTGGATGACAAAATGACGTGTTCAAGTGTGTCAGGCTTGTACAGATTGCTGGCTTGAACGAGGACCCTGTCGCATGGTGTTGTGCTTGAGAGTTGAGAGGACCTTAATGAAGATGGGTATGAGTGGGACTAGTCAGGTGCAACACAGCTGAGAAATTTGTAGGCTGGCTAAGCAAGATGTGTCATTCAGGGCCCATTGCTGACTTGTGTCACTTTTGGGTGAATCATTGTTTATATGGCTTAAGGGATCAAAAAAGGAATTGGATGGTGGGTAGGTTGGTCCTGGAGGGTGGCTCCCAGGGCATTCCACAGTCGTCCACTAGAAAATAGTTTTTCATTTGTAATTCAAATACAGGAACCAAACAGTGTCGTACTACATATCAACTAGCTTTTCTCAATGGAACAATACTGCACGCAAGAACATTTTCTGAGCCAAGTGCATTAAGAGATAGATTTTTCCCCCACTAGGACAAAAGCATAATAAGGTAGCTCGCTCATTCTTAAAATTAGGGGCCTGTTTTGCACTATCAAAGTAACCGTGATCATGCTTAGATTCCAAAATATTACATGAGATATCTCACAATAATATAAGAAAACAAAATTTTCCTACTGGTAATATGAAGAACAAATACCTCTATTGGCGAGATAGCAGACTTGAACCTATGAAAAGGTGCTATTTGATCAAAAGGTTGATACTGTCCATCAGGGAATGATGCTGCAGCAGCTCCTGGATTAAACAACTCCCTAAAAACCAATCCTGAATCTCTACCGCATTGAACATCCCCTTGAGGCGATCTGGCCAAAAGTTTGATTTCAATTCCTTGTTCGCCAGTGGAAAAGGATGAGTTACCATGGCATGTCTTTGCTGGACTGCATTTCCCTGAAATAAATTCTATACCATTTTCTTTCTCATTATTATTTTCTAGACATTCGGCATCACGATGTTCATCATCACAGGCAGCTGAAGGAACTTTCTGAGAATGATCTTCATGGATTTTGTAGATTAGCTTCTGGATAAATGCACGTTTGAGAGAGGCCTCCGCAGGTGGAAACCAATCCATGTTAAGCTGTAAAAAAGTACAACGCATAAAACTGACCAATTGCAATTTTAAAATTGAAAAAAGAAAAAAATACAGACCAAACAAACAGTTTGGATAAAGAACATTGTCAAACAACCTTAAACGAGAGCAACAATTAACAAAGAAAGTTTTTATCTAAACGTAAACCATTGAATTAAATGTGAGGATTCCTGTTCAACTTGCATCCTTGTTGACAAAACTTAAATATGAATACCACAATTCTCCGAAGGGAGTTCTCTTTTTCAGAGCATTTATTAAACCTACCTTTCTGGTCAATTAACATAAAATCTAGTCAAATTACTCCAATTGCCCCATGTTTTATATTATTTATAAATCCTTTCTGGTTGAGCTTATATTAAGTTTCTGCTTATCTCATATTCTTCTATTTAAAAAAAAAAAATTCACATTGTAAACCTGGGATCTAGTTGCAAGTAAATCTGCTTCATTTAATTGGATTTATAATATGACAATGACATAACTCATACTTAAAGTAGTTAAACAGGCTTGTTTTGGAAACAAGCACTTAACTGATAACTACTTCAATTCGATCACATTCCATCAGCTTAATTTCATGTACATAGTTTTAGTTTTCATTTGTTAAATGATTGATGCCTATAGTTGACTTGCTGAAGCAGGAAACTGGAAGTAAATTGGAACCCAACCAAGATAAAGGTTGAGGAAACTAATGACACACAATTTAGTAGTGCAAGGATACAAGAAGGAACATGCAACATGGTGAGAATGCATCGCTTCTGCAGCATAGATTATAATCAATCGTAAAGCGCTCATATCACTGCCCAAAAAAGTGGGAATTGTTTAAAAAATGAATGAAGCCTTTCTTCAAGAGATCAGAAACTGCATATGATGTCACCCCACAAAAGCATTATGATCTATAATTCAATCAACAATTGTCAGAACCGGAGTATATGGCAATGGTAATTGCCAAGTAAAAAAATGGATGGGAAAAATGTAAGAAACGCTTCATTTGATGCAATGCATAGTCCTCGTGGGAGTAACAATAAGGATACAAACATTAATCATTTCAGGAAGATAAACTTTCCTTACAAATACTAACCGTTTTATAATTTTATTTAATATGTACACTTATATTTCTAATCACACCTAAGAAACCCCTTATTGAAAATTGACCATCTCATAAGACTAGTCCAACCATTGCAGACAAGGGTCACCTAGTACCCTGGAAATTACTTCTTTAGGAGCATAATATAATCATCTAGCTCCTTCTCCAGGTCTAAGTACTTTGTCAAAATAACATGAGCAATGGGTGCCTTCACACCCAGCCTGGCCCTCACAGTCTCATCTATAAAATTTTGAAGGTATGGGCCTCTTTAGTCACATTGGTGGGAATGTGAAGGATAATTTCAAGTGTTGTGCCAACAGCCTCCCTCACATTTCCCCACATTTTCTTCAGTCTATTTTCAAATTTCGTTTGAATCCTGCGTACGATACATAGTGAGATGGATGAGAATCCACTCCTTCCTCAAATTTTGTATGAGACATGTCCTCTTGCCTCCCACAGTCGGAAGTCCTTGTCTTTCCACCTCCCCTGGAGCTGCCACTATCTTTGGAACTACCACCCCTCAAATAAGCCCCCTCTTTCCTCGTGCAATGAAAGGTCAGGCAGAGGGAAAGCTTATAATGTCGTCTCTATAGCTTTGTCTCACAATCAGATGCATAGGTAATCCCCTCATCATCATCATCAAAATCACCAATCTCACCAGACCAGGCCTCTCCAACACCGCCTCCTCCACACTTGCCTGTCTTAATTATTCCCATCTTGTTGGGCTTTCCCGTTTGGAAACCCAAGAAACTTTGAAACCCAACGTTTATAAACTGTTTATTTAATCTGGAAATTTCTGGGTGATTTTTTTTTTCCTAATGTGGGTCTCTTGATATTACAACCTTGCTGTTAGGGGTCTGAGATTGATCCACATCCTTCAAATAACCTTTGCAGAAGTTCTGGGATTGTTTCTGAAACCCTGCAGCTGCCTTATAAGGTTCCACCTTTGTTTATAAGCCCCAGTCTAAACCTGTGTAGAATTGATTCCTATTAGCCCTGCTATAAGACCAGATTTATTGTGTTTAAAGTCCTAAACACCTGCCTAAATATCATATTGTTTGACCCAGGATAAAACCCTGATTCAGTCCTATATAGCATAAATAATACCCTGCTATTTTAACTCAGATCAGAACCTGTGTAACTCCATTGATCATCACCTGTTTGAACCTAGTCCTGAACCAGCTTCAGTAATCTATTTGATACTCTCCTGTTCCATCCTTCTACCCAGTAATACACAATCGTGGGACCCTATATACATTCGTTTGGTACTGTCATACTTACCTAATTAACCTCAGTATATCCTTGTTGGATTAGCACAAATCTGTACCTTTTAAACCATGTTGGTTTGCCCAGATTTGAGGCCAGAAACTCACACTCGAGAGCCTTTATCCACTCTCATCTTCAGTTTACTTTGTTTAGCTCTTTGATTAAGACTTTTGAGTAGTGCTGCATCAGACTCTTCAGATGTTCCCATTATGATCCCTAATCAAACATCTGAATCCAGACGGACCCGGATTTCCTTTGGAAGAGCCATTAAAATTAAGCTTTATAATACCCAAGGAAGGAGGCTGCCAGTCCATCGTTACCTTACTAGGTCAAGGAGGCTGAATAGAGATAGTAGTCATCCAATCCCTATGGAAGAGAGAAAAAGATACGTCTTTAAATTCTTTCATGGATATAAGCCAACTTCCCACTTCCCTTATAATAGAATTCACCACAGAATTGCAGTTTCTCCCTTTGTCTTTGAAAATTCTGGAATTCCTTTCTTTCCAAATTCCCCACAAAATACCATGTAAGAGAACACCCCATAAGACTCTTACCTCGATCTCCGAGACCACCACATTTCCATTGGCAAATAAACAAATCAAATCATGAGGCATTACCCACACACAATGCATCTTATAAAAATAATGATTCCGAATTGCCTTTGCAAAGGGACAGTGGGGGTAGAGATTGCTCACAGAAAACACACCAATTGATAGAAATAAATGAGAATGGCTTTCTCCTTTGAAGCATGTCCATGGTATTTATGTGATTGAAAGCGGCAGTCCAAGTGAAAACTTTGACTTTTGGAGGTGCAGCATGCAGGAGCCGCAGTCCTACTTCTTTACTTTTTATTCAATAATATTAAAAATAATAAAATAAAGTAAATCGTGAGAGAAAAAATATATGTTTCCTTATGTTCTCTACTGTTTTTTTTTTACAATCTTTTACACTTTAAATATATTTTAATATTCTATTAAAAATAAAATAATGTATTTTTTTCTTAGAAAAAAACTATATTGCAACATTAAGTAGATCATGCATGGTCATATGAGGAAAAAAAAGGCCATGTACATTTGGTCTGAATTTTCTTTTTCTTTTTTATAAATTTTTTACCAAAGAAATTTCTACTCCGTGAAAATGTCCACCAAAAGCATGCACAAAATATTAAAAAAAATCCAGTGTAAAAGGAGTTATAGTTTAGGACTTACCAAAGTTCTCGAGAATTACGGTTTCAAGTTTTTGGCAGCAATAAAATTTGTCATTTATCAAAAAAAAAGGTTTCGAATAAGGGCCAAATAATAATTTTTTATTCAAATGGACTAAACGGAGTGAATTTGTGTATAGTAGCAACCAATCAAGTTTTTTTTAAAGCAAAAATGAAGATCAATGTGTTTTTAAGCGGGGGTGGAAATGTTAATCTCAGTATCAATATGGTATTGATGGGAAACCCATTAATATATTTAAAAATGGCACTTTTATTTACAAAAATTGCCCCGTATCAATGATATGTATTGATACTACCAATGCGTATCTTTGATACCCTACAGTTTTATAAATACATGTAGGTAGTGTTTCAAGAGTCATCAATATTGACACGTATCAGTAAGTTTCATCTGAGACATGTCAAATATTTTTTACCATGTCCTTATTGGAATCAATAGTTTTGTTGATCAATTGACGAGATGGCATTTACAATTAGGCCATCCTTCTTGTTAATTAAAAAGAATTTCCACATTTATTTTCATCTACTTCCAATTGAAACTTTCACTTTTTTTTTTTTTATAACACAAAAACTTTCAGTGTAATACTTGTGAACTTGCAACATACTATAAAACGTCAAATCCTTCCAATAATAGTACATGCAACTCACCTTTGAAATTGTTCAGTCCGAAGCTTGGGGTCCTTCTCCTACCACTTTTTTTGCTTGAGTACCAATATTTTGTCAACTTTTTCTATGATTATTCCCTTGCACATGGGTAAACTAAAACTAACATTTTTCTATATTTAAAGCCTTTCACAAGATGGCATACATTTAATTTACCACCCAAATATAAGAGTTTTGTTTCGATAATGGTGGTGAAGACAAGTCTAGTGTTTTGGCCCCTTACTTTTTGATCATGACATTGTTAATCAAACCACTTATGTTGTCACTCAACAAAATGGGGTGGCTAAACGAAACAATCGTTATCTTCTTGAAATTACATGTTATTTACTCTTTGCTATGAATATCCTCAATTTTA
The DNA here is from genome assembly GCA_025762735.1 of Platanus orientalis. Classification (NCBI taxonomy): domain Eukaryota; kingdom Viridiplantae; phylum Streptophyta; class Magnoliopsida; order Proteales; family Platanaceae; genus Platanus; species Platanus orientalis. The sequence goes on from JAOXJP010196654.1 coordinate 7,755, forward strand.
TGGTCTAAAGTCTTTCTCATTGCTGGCTTATAAACCATATGCCATAAGGTTTTGGACTTTTAAAACAACTGAAAGGTTGAAAAAGCCTCATTATTGGATTTCAAGAAGTAAATCCTAGCAGCCTTGGAGTAATCATCAATAAAAGTTACAAAGTAGCAGAAACCAAACAAAGAGGTGACTAGGGAAGGACTCCACACATAAAAGTGAACAAGAGAAAATGGGGTAGTACTACAACTTGTACTAGGAGAATAAGAAAAACAACAATGCTTGGCTAGTTCACAAGTCTCATAATGGAAATCTAAAACAAAAGAACAAAGTCCCACAAACAGTGTTCTCAACATGGGAAAGGGAATATGACCATGATGAAAATGCCTCCGAAAAGTTGAGCTTATTAAGAAGAAGAAGATATAAAAGGTGGAGGTGGCTCATAAACTGTAAAGGATGGGGATGATGCCTATTGAATAGTAGAGGCAATTAGAAAACAATCATCCATAAGATACAATCCTTGATCTTCATGGCCTCGACCAATAGTCTTCTAGTCTTGGAAAACACAACACGAAGGGAAAAAAAGGTAACACTGCAGTTCAAAGCTTTAATAATATGACTACATAAACAAGGTTCAACTTAAAGTTAAGAACATGAAACATGGAAGATAATGACAAGGAAGATATAAGGGGAATATAACTAGCATCAGCTATAAAGGACAAAGATCCATAAGCAATACAGACCTTGTCTCTTTCAAAGTTAACCCGATAGGAGGAAAAAAAACTAGACATACTAGTTATATGACAAGAGGCCCCTGAATTAATAATCCAATCATCCCTAGACATGACACAAGATAAAGAAATGGAAATACTAGAACATGTTGAGGAGATACCATCATGACGGATTTGTGCCATGAGTTGCCATATGGAGGCTAGTTTGTTCCGAGAAGGAAAAAAAAAAAAAAAGGGAGAACTGGATGTGAGATTAACAACAACACAGGCTATTTGAAGTTGTTAATCCTTTCAAAACAACACAATGAAAGGCTCCAAAGTCCAACAGTATCCTTTACACAAGAACAACAAAAGCATTGCTCGATACAAAAAGGAGCCACAATCCACAATCTTCAAATCCACTTCAATGGAGTCAGATTGAATCAAAATAGTAGATCTCTAATGAGATTTGGAAGTCAAAAAACACAACAACCGGACAAATGCTCTCAATACACCAAGAATAATGAACAGTAACTAAGAACTCCTCCAAATAAGGCTCAAATTCCAGCACTAGAGCCTATATATATAGTTGACAATATTCAAATCCACAGAACTAGGGGCCGCCACAATTAGAACATAGTACCACTACATCCATGACACTCACATAGGCTTCAGGACACTACCACCAACAAATAGCATCAATAACAACACTAGTTTTTCAAAACATTGTACACAACCACTGTTCACTGTAGCATTAACGAACAAAAACATATAAAAACGTCACTGACCTCTTTATCTTCAACCATTTTTCTTGGAGCATGATTCAACATATTCTAGAGTGTAAAACGATCATTCCATCTCAATCAAATATCAGAAAACAAGCAAAAGATCGAAAGAAAGAGGAACAAGGACCTTCATCATGCTGGATAATAAACAAGCCCTACGAAAAACCTTATAACTATCTCAAATCTCCATCAAACTTGATGGGGTTTGTTTATAAAGTTTTCTATGTTAAAAACAATCAGTCCTTTACTAATCTTCGACAAAAAGAACTATTGAATAGCGTAGGAGATTGATTTTTCTTAGATCTGGGTGGATGGCTAGAAAATCAAGGAAAAATCATAACTTGCTCAAAAAACCTCTAAATCACCACAAAATTTTCACCATAAATCCCTAAAAATCAAAATGACCTGGTTTGAGAAGATTCACATACCTCCAACCCTTGTTGACATAATCCATATGGATGTTAACGCCAACAACTCCTTGATGTCTTGAGGTCTCTGTGTAGTGCGAACCTAGCTTTCATACCAAGAAGATTTTTGAGTATTTAGGGTTCTAGGTAGGAGAATAAGAAGAAAAGGAGGAAGAGGAAAAAAAAAAAGGGAATTTGGGAAAAATAGAATGTATGGAGAGAGTTGTCTTCTCTCATGTACTTTGTATATTATAAAAAAATGATACAATACAAAAAGAAGGGTATTTACAAATATACCCTTGTACAATACTAGACATATGTACCTTTACATGTATGATCTCATAAACCTATACAATACAACAAAAGCCCCCATTAAATATTCTTTCACCTAAGACCTTTGGCTTTCCTACTCACAAAGTGTTTCGCAGGAAGAAGAAAGGGGAAATCGTATGGAGAGAATAGAATACTCTCATGCATATGGTACATATTCATAATAGGAGAAAACATCAATACAATAGTAGGTGTTTACAAGTATACCCCTATACCAACTAAAGACATGCACCCTTACATATTGTACCTCTACTACTCTCTCATATACATCAACACTCCCCCTCAAGCTGGTATGTAGATATTGTGTATGCCCAACTTGCCAACAATCCTATTAAAGTTATGACTACATAAGTCTTTGGTGAACATATCAACTAACTGATCTTCAATCTTCACAAAAGGAATATATATCTGCTTGGCTTGTAACTTCTCCTTAATGAAGTGTCTATCAACTTCGATGTGCTTGGTCCTATCAAGATGGATAGGATCATGGGCAATGCTAATAGCGGCTAACTATCACAATACAACGGCATAGGAACTTGGGAATGGAAGCTCAACTCTCTAAGAAGGCCACAAATCCATAACATTTCACAGATCCCGTGTGCCATAGCTCGAAACTTTGCTTTTGCACTTAATCTTGCTACAAAGCTTCTTGCTACATCAAGTGACAAAAATACTTCCCACAAAAGTGTAGTAACCCGAAGTGGATGTCTTGTCAGTCCCTGATCCTACACAATTTGCATCTGTAAAGGCTTCAACGTGGAGGTCCTATCGTCGGCCATAAGAGTCCCTGACCTAAACTATTTTTCAAATATCTAAGAATGCAATATACTGCCTTTAGGTGCCTTATCGTAGGGACATGCATAAATTGACTGACCACCCTAATTGCATAAGAGATATCTGGCATAATCAAGGTCAAATATATGAGTTTTCCAACTAGTCTCTGATAATGATCAATATCGATGAATAAGTGTCACTTATCTACCCGCAAGCGGTGGTTAGACTTAATGTGAGTCTCACAAGTTCTACATTTCAACATCTCAAAGTCCCGGAAGAGATCTAACACATACATGCAATGGGATAGGAATATATTATTCTTGGATTTAGCAACTTCGATTCCAAAAAAATATTTGAGAAGCCCCAAATCTTTGATCTCAAATTCCTTACTAAGAAAAATTTTCACGTTGTTGATCTCACACTGATCATCACATGTAACCACAACATCGTCTACATAAACAATGAGACTTGTTGACTTCCCTTTTTCATGTTTTACAAAAATGGTGTGATCCATTTGACATTGTCTACAACCATTCTTGAGCATGGCACTATGGAATCTCTCAAACAATGCTCTAAGGGGTTGCTTAAACCCACATAGAGCATTCTTTAAGCAACATACTTTCTCTTTTCCAATAGAGTGCAAAAAACCAGGAGGTAACCCCGTATAAACTTCCTCTTCAAGGTCACTATGTAAGAAGGCATTTTTGACATCAAGTTGAAACAAGGGCCCTCTATGATTGACAGCTACATAGATTAAGATACGGACTAAATTCATCTTTACAATAGGAGCAAAGGTCTCCTAATAATCAACCCCATATGTCTATGTATAGCCCTTGGCTATTAATTTGGCCTTATACCTCTCCACCGCGCCATTGGGCTATAATTTCAAAATGAAGTCCCATATGCAATCTATAGGTTCTTTCCCATATGGGAGATCTACAACATCCCATATTTCATTCTTCTCTAAGGCTTGCATTTCCTCTTCCATTGCTCTTCTCCACTAAGGTTGGCTACTAATCAGGCCTTATAACTCTCCACCATGCCATTGAGCTTCAAGTTCACAGTAAACTCCCATATACAATTTACAGGTTCTTTTCCATATGAGAGATCTACAACATCCCATGTTTTGTTCCTATCTAAAGCTTGCATTTCCTCTTCCATTGCTCTTCTCTACTGAGGCTAAGATAGGGCTTGGGATACATTGCATAGAATAGATACATAAGACAAAGAGGTAAAAAAATCCCTAAACTCATGAGACAAAGAATCAAAACACATATGATTAACAATAGGATGTTAGGTAGAAAAACGAGTACCATTCCTGATAGCAATAGAAAGATGGGAATCATCTTGAGGCATAGGAGAAGTAATACTTGGAGACAAGGAGACCGGTAGAAGAGGCACATGAGATTCAAGGGTAACTCTCTTATTGTTACGTCAAACAAACACATGAGTGAAATCTTTCACCTAAGCCTTTTTTTCGTTGGTTGTTACTAAATCTTTCTCTTTAGGAACTACTTGTTCTATTTTCCCCTAGCTATGATATTCATCAATATAAAAAACATATAAAGGTACAGGTAAAGGTAGAGCCAACTCATCTTCCATTTCAATTCTACTCTCTCATTGAGGATGAGATTGGCTAGGGGAAAAGAAGGAAACAATTTCATGAAAGGTGACATCCATAGAGACAATGTGCTTCTAAGTAGAAGGATGATAACATTTGTAGCCCTTCTGATTTAAAGCATATCCAAGAAAGATACATTTAAGAGCTTTAGGATCTATCTTGGAATGATTAAGTTTAGATAAAGGACATTACATATGCAACCAAACACTTTAAGAGAAAGGGAAAATCTAAGAGTAGAACACGAGAGAAGCTCAAGGAGATGTTTAAATTCTAGAATGCGTGAGGGATATAGTTCATCAAGTAAATATCAGTATAAAGAGCATCAACCAAAAAAACTTGCGGAACATACATATAGAACAATAAGACATGATGATCTTAAGGAGATGTCAGTTATTTCTTTTAGCAATCCCACTTTGCTCAAAAGTATCAGAATAAGTAGTTTAATGGAAGATACCATGCAGAGAGAAGTAAGAGGAAAATGCACGAGACATATTTCCAGCCATTATTGGAATGAAGAATAGTGAGTTTAGTGTCAAATTAGGTTTCAACTAGTGAAATCACTTAAAGATTGAAAACACCTCATTGTACCTTGAGAGTAATCATCAATAAAGGTCACAAAATAATGAAAACCAAACAATGAGGTAACGGGACTAGACCCTTAGACATTAGAATAAATAAGGGAAAATAGAGAGGAATTGCGACTCATATTCGAGGAATAGGAGCAGCGAAAGTGCTTGGCCAACTCACAAGTTTCACAATAGAAATTTAGAATAGATTAACATAATCCCAAAAAGAATTTGCGTAACAAGGGAAATGAGATATGGCCAAGACAAAAATGCTATAGAATAAATTGATCAAGCTGAGAAATAGAAGGTGGATCATAAGATGAGGGACATGGCTGAATTGAAATTAAGAGAGATAGTGTTTGTTGAGATGTAGTGGCAACAGATAAACAACCATCTATAAGATATAAACCCTGATCTTCATGGCCTTTACCAATTGTTTTCCCTGTTTGCAAGTCCTAAAAAACACAATAGGAAAGAAAAAATAATAATACTACAATTCGAAACTTTGATAATATGATTAACAAAAACAAGGTTCAACTGAAAATTAGAAACATGAAATATAGAGCACAACTACAAGGAAGATGTAAGAGGAATGCAGCTAGTAACGGCTATAAAAGTTAAGGAGCCATCGATAATATAAATATAGTATCCCTACCAGAACAAACACGATAGGAGGAAAAAAAGCTAGACATACTGGTTATATGATGAAAGACCCTTGAATCAATGATCTAGGAATAACTGGACAAAGAACTACGAGAGGAGACATAAGTACCAGAACACACAGAGAAGACACCATTAGGCAGAAATTGTACAATAACTAAAGGTCAAATATAAACCACAAGCCAAATCACCACATAATACACTGCAACCAATACCAACAAGAGTCTAAAGCTTTGCAATTCAAAGACATAAAAATACACTACGGCAAACACTAAGCAGCCCCAAGAAAAAACTAAACACATTACTACTGATCTCAATGAAAACACCACCACACCTCAACACAAGAAAAATATCATTGCCCAATACAAGACAACACAGCAAAATAAGAACAAGGTAGGCTATACACCACATGAAGCTTCCAAATCACAACACTAGAAAGAAAGCCGAAGAGACTACTGTATACAAGCCAAATATACTGTTGGCCACACACTGAAAAACTCTAGAGGATAATCCCACAACCATGCCACTACACCAAACCACAGAGATGGAAGATATATTGCTGGTCACACGCACATACCAGCACAAAACAAGGCCACCAAGAACATGAACAGTCCAACATGGCCAACAAAGCCTCAAAAACAGTTGCGAGAGCACAACCAGGAATCAAACTTCAGAAATAATATCAACACAAGATCGATCAAGTAGGAATAGAGCACCCCCACACTGCCAGAACCTCACGACTAAGTTGTGCATGGACATACTTACAAAAACGATTTAAAACAGCAAAACAAGGCTGCAATAAGCACATCAAGGCTTCAAACAGCAAAAAAGATCACCAAGCATACAACCATCAACCCTTTTGGAAGAAAGCACACAAAGCATCAACATCGAAAAATTAAACAAAAAGTACCCTGGTATCACTACAACCGCAAAAACATGAAATCATCCAAATTGACCACAATAGCCCCTACAGAGCTTCACAGTCCTTCACAACCTCAAATCAATAGCATAGACCAGAGACGCAGCATTCACGGGGTAGATCATAACAAAAAAACAAAGAAGAAAGAGAAAACAACCATGACAACAACATTGGGGAAGAAAAAACTTCACTGAGAGCTCCACAAAGCTCCAAATCTCATAAAACCACTCTCAATCAATCACGAACTTAGTAAGGCATCAAAACAAACCAGATAAACGACAGAAAACTAGCTATGAGCTCAAATTGATGAGAAACATCAAGCTAGAAAATTTCCAGAAAATACATGAAAATCTTCAGGAAATCAAATCCAACTCATCACCACAAATCAGTAAAAATGCCGAGCTATAAAAAAACCCAAACATTTTTCACTGACCTAACAGGTCCGTACAGATGGTGACATCATCCGTTCGACCTGATGCGTCAACAGTGAGCAAGCAAGCCTTGTAGTCAAGTCCCTAGTCCCTAGATCTAGTGTATGGATTCTGATACCCAGTGGATTTCTACAGTAATTGATCAAGAATCAAGATAGAGTTTGTAGGATGAAGAAGAAGAAAGAGGGTAAATCGAATGGAGAGACTAGAATACTCTCTCATATTTATGGTGCATATTCATAACAAGAGAAAACATCAATACAACAGTATGTATTTACAAGTATACCCCTATACCAACTGAAAACATTCACCTTGACATATTGTACTTCTACTACGCTCTCATATACATTAACATGTGTTTTGTGCATGTTCATAAGACTAGTTGAACCATACTTGATTCCAAAGCTGGCAAACATGTCTTCTTTAGGTTCTCCCAAACTCAAAAGAGAAAGTCTTATCATCCTCATTTCGAAAAACGTTGTCACAATGGATGTTCCTTATTTGTTAAGAGCACTGATAAGGAGACTCCTCTTCAGGGGAGAAAAATAAGATGATAAAAAAGTGTTTTCTTCTACTGTTCCTATACAAGGTCCACTTCATAATTTTATGTTATTATTGATAAGAATGGTAGTATGAAGAGAAAAGAGCTACGAGTTTATTCAAGAAAGCTGGAGACTACCACCCCTCATATAGCCTATCAAGAAGTTGTCTCTAATCCTATTAACCAAGGTATTGCTTCTATCCCTCCTGTTGACAGTTCTGATTATCTTATTGACATTAGAATAGAAGTTTGATCTTGTACTCTATATTCCATTTTTAAATTTATGTTTTATTGTTCATTATCCCCATCATATCATGCTTTTGCCACCTTGTATTCTGTTTGTCTACCTCACAGTGTCTCAAATGCTATTGCTCATCCCAATTGAAAAGTAGCAATGAATGAGAAGATGTGTGCTCCTGAAAAGTGTGGTACATGGGGGGCTTGTGGATCTACCTATTGATGAGGACATCAGGCATACCAGAGGAGGCCTGTTCCGGATTTATTCCAGGAGGTGCAGAAGAGGCACATCTTTTATGTGGTTCACCTAGGGGTTGGAGAGTTGGACCCCTGAGTTGGAGCTAGACATGCCTATTTTGCATGCATGATGGGGATATTCAATTTTGGGATTTTCTACGTATTTTAGATTTTGTTAATTTTATGTTATTTTGAGAGATTTTATTGGATATTTCTAATTTTGATATAATACCCATCTATATATAGAGGATTACACGTTCAAACAAATAAAGAAGATTCTTTTTGTGAAAATTTGTGTGTCTCTCTCTTGTCTGTGTACGGGTTAGAGTCTGCAACCTGGAAAGGGGCTTGGGAATCCCAAGTTAATGGTGGTGGTGGAAGCCAGCCCCTTTCCTTTGGGTTAAAAGGATTCTATTCCTCATCTTTCTTCTCTTTTCATATTTTTGGAATTTTTTTTGAGGTGTCTGCTATTGTTCACAGATTGACCTAACAGTGGAGAAATTGACACAACTCATTTGTTACTTACTGGTTGCAAACGAGATTTTGGGGGAAGTTCCTCACCTACAAAATGCACAAAAAAAATCCAACCTTGCTGCTAGAGATGCCTTGAGTAGAGAGAAATCGCATACCCAAATTGTCTCAGGCATCTAGACTCTAGACTTCCCAGGTTAGATTTGCGAGATTTTTTTTTGGTCGAAAATGAGGATCCTTCGTGATGTTGGTTACTTCCATTTAAAAAACCAAGGAATGGAATACCTACTATAAAATTTTCGGGAAAAAACAAGGAGATTTGAAATTGTAGAGGGAGTTTTCTTCTTTGCGGTAGCTCCAAATCGTGACTTTCAGGCCACGACTTCGACCTCTTGGATCGAATCAGACTTGGGGTTGAAGTCAGCGGTTCAACCAGATTTGGTTAACCCCAAACCGTAAAAAAAAAAAAAAAAATTTGGTGTAACCAAATTTTGTGTCCCCTAGTCTTTTACATTAAACTGAGTACTTATTTTTCTATATCTTTTGGACTTATTTAAGTTTAGGCTTAGTCTTATTTCATTTGTATTTTATTGGCTTAGCTCACATGCCTAGTATAACTTTGTTATTTATTTGATGTTCTCGTCACATGGCATAAGTAAGAATTTTGGTTATATTTTTTTACGCTTGTTATCTAAACTTGATCTCCAAGCACACACTTTTCACTCTATATACATGCTGCATCAGATTTGGTATTAGAGCTTAGGTTTAAGGTATTAGTAACCCTTAGGTTGCATTTTAGGTGTGGTTTTGCATAGTAGGTTAGTTTCTTGCATTTTCATATATTGCATTTCATTCCATTAGACTTTCTTTAGTGTCTTAGTTATTTTACAGCACTTTTGAGTTTTAGGCATTCTACTAGGGAGTTAGAGTTTGACTATCCTGTGCCCTTTGGTGTATGCCCACTAGTCTGGAGTTGATAATCATCGTAAATGTCCCTAGTAGGAGAGACCAGTTCCCAACTTACTCAGGACCCATCCTTTTGGGACTTAACAGAAAAAGTGGATTGGTTGGTTTGAGCCATGGAAGTTCGTAGAGAGTTGGTTCCCCGTACCATGAGGGATTCTCAGGAGAGGAGAGGAGTTACATAGATCATGTTCAGGACTACCATTAGGGCCATGGGTCCATGAGGGTTAAAGTGTCCACCTTTGATGGACGCTCAGACCCTATGCACTTCTTGGACTAGATTTGAGGGATGGACCAGTACTTTGACTGGTACGATATCTCCTCCCATAGGCAAGTTCGGTTTGCTAAGATGAAACTAGTTACGTTAGCTCAACTTTATTAGGAGTCAGTTGAGCAACAAATTTATTGGAGATATGAACGACCCATTGCTAGTAGGGCAGACATGCGTGATAAGCTCAAAGAAAAGTACGTTCCACATCACTCACACTAGATTTCTCGAGCAGTAAAGCACAGTCCTTCAAGGATCATCTAGCGTCGTGGATTACATCACGAGGTTTGATGATAACAGGTTAAGATGTGGAGTACATGAGAGTTCTAAGACGACCATCACTAGATTTAAATAAAGGCTTAGACTTGAGATACAAAAAGAACTCCGTCTTTATTATATCATCACTTTTGAGGAAGACTTTAGATTAGTCCAGGACATGGAGAGGTGCATGAGGCTTTCTTCTTTACGTTTCCTAGATCCTATGTGTGAGGATGTTAGGCCAAGAGCCTCTACTGGTGGACAGCCACTCATACCAGGTCATAGCACCTCTAGACTTGCCCTTACTCATGTCCAGGAGAAGGATGTGACTGAGAGTTTCCCTACAGTAGACCCTGAACAATGTCCTAGTCAAATAGAGCATTCTTTGCTTACAAAAGACACTGTGCATGAGGACAAGCCACAAGAGGATCAGTCACTAGATGGAGTGAGAGCTAATGAGCTACATGACCCCCTTGTAGTGGAAATACCTAGTGATGATGAAATTGGCGTCGATAAGGTTGTTGACCTTATTCAGGGTCTGAGTGATGACGAGAAAGGAAAACCTTAAGAGGTTGACCAGGAGGTTCAGGGAGTTCAAGAGAGCGCTTCTGTAGAGATCTTAGTGTCTAGTTCTGTTATACCTAACCCTGACCATGATATTGAGCAAGAGATTCATGAGGTCCAGGTGAGTGTATCCATAGCAATTCTAGAGTTTACACTTGTTGTGGCTGAATCTGACCTTATCCAGAACACTATGTTACGTTTTCCACTTGAGAGAGAACCACTTGTGCCTAGAGTACACACATTCTTTGAGAAAGGGGTTCATACCCCTAGTGTATCCATTTCCTTAGTACCTATTTGGGAATTATCTGTTAGATATTTTTAGAAGGTACTATGGAAGATGAAGGGTGCACATATAATACTTCCATTGGTTAGACACTTGTCACATGATTACTATCCACCAATTGATGGGTTACTTAAGGTGGTAATCAAGAGTCATGGTCCTTTACTGAGCCTAGAGATGTTACTAAGATGTTTGGTTGGTAAAAAACTCAAGACATGGGATAGTGTTTTGTTCACAACAAAGTTTGCATACAATAGTTCAGTCAATAGGACAACTGGTATGAATGCGTTTGAAATTGCTACAGGTTATAAACCTAGGACTCCTATAAACCTTACTCCAATGTATGTATCCCATCGTTCATCTGAGTCTGCATCTTCATTTGATTTTCATATTCATGCTTTACACTAAGAGATCAGGCGTAAGATTATCATGAGCAATTAGAGATTTAAACAGTCGGTTGATTTGCACTGTGTGCACCGGGAGTTTTAGGTAGGTGACTCTGTTATGATTAGATTCTGTCCAAAGCGGCTCCCTTCGAGGGTTGCATGGAAATTACATGCCAGAAGGTCCGGGCCATATAGAATATTGAATAAAATTGGATCTAATGCTTATATTTTAGACATTCCGACTGGTTTAGGGATTGGCTCTACTTTTAATGTGGAGGATCCGGTTCCCGACCATGGTCATTCTACCCTTATTTTCAAGCCTTATGCAAATATTCAGGTTTCAGATCATCAGTCTTCTCAGCCAGTGCCACCACCACCACTAGTTATTATATAGAGAGAGGAGATTAAGTCTCTTCTAGACAATCAGAGTATTTTCACTAAACGGGGAGTTTACTAGAGATATCTCGTCAAGTGGAAGCACAGGCCAGAGATCGACATCACATGGCTCACCGAGACAGAGTTACAACAGATTGATCCAGATATCCTAGAGAGGTACCATAGTGCTATGATATCAGATGTCAGAGGCGACTATTTCTCAGGAAGGGAGAGTTGATGAGGATATTAAGCCTGCTAGAGGAGGCCCGTTCTGGACCTATTCCAAGAGGCATAGGAGCGACACATCTTTTATGTGGTTCACCTAGAGGCTAGAGAGTTAGACCCCTGAGCTAGAGCTAGACATGCCTATTTTGCGTGCATGATGGGGATACTCTTTTGTGGGATTTTTTGCATATTTTAGATTTTGTTTATTTTATGTTATTTTGAGAGATTTTATTGGATATTTCTAATTTTGATGATTACCCATCTGTATATAGAGGGTTATACATTCAAACAAATACTGAAGATTATTTTGTGAAAATTTATCTCTCTTGTCAGCTTACTGATTAGAGTCTACAACCCTGGCAGGGGCTTGGGAATCCCAAGTTAACGGTAGTGATAGAGGCCAGCTCCTTCCCTTTAGATTAAAAGGATCATATTCCTCATCTTTCTTCTCTTTTCATATTTTCGGATTTTTTTTAGGTGCTTGTAATTGTTCACGGATTGACTTAACAGTGGAGAAATCGACACAACTCATTCGTTACTTGCTGATTGCAAAAGAGATTTTGGGAGAAGGTTCTCACCTTCAAAAAGCACCAAAGGAATCCAACCTTGCTGCCAGAATTGCCCTGAGGAGAGAGAAATTGCATGCCCAAATTGTCCTAAGCGTCTAGACTTCCTAGGTCATATTTGCGATATTTTTTTTTGTTGAGAACGAGGATCTTTTCGCAACGTTGGTTACTTTCATTTAAGAAACCAAGGTATGGAATAACTACCATAAAATTTTCGGGAAGAAACGAGGAGATTTGAAATTGTAGAGGCAGTTTTCTTCTCTGCGAGAGCTCCAGATTGTGACTTTCAGGTCACGACTTCAATCTCCTGGATCGAATCAGACTTGGGGTTGAAGTCATTGGTTCAACAAGATTTGGTTAACCCTAAACCCTAAATAAAAAAATTTGGTATGATCAAATTTCGTGTCCCCTAGTCTTTTACATTAAACTTAGTGTTGATTTTCCTGTATCTTTTGGATCGATTTAAGTTTAGTATTAAGTCTTATTTCATTTGAATTTTATTGGCTTAGTTTCGCATTCCGAATATAACTTTGTCATTTATTTGAAGCTCTCGTCACATGGTGGAAGGAGGAATCATGGTTATATTTTTTTACGCTTCTTGTTATCTAAACTTGATCTCCAAGCACACACTTCACACCCTACATGCATGCTGCATCACCTACCAAAAAAGGATCTGTTGGACACAATGGAATAATCACAGTAAAACACACATCAAATGGTTCTGTGGAGAGATATGAAGCAAGACTTGTAGCCAAGAGGTTCACACAGATATGCGGAGACCTTTGCTCCAATGGTTAAAATGAACTCTATCCATGTTTTATTGTGTCTCGTTACCAACCAAGATTAGCCTGTTCTATAGTTTGTGAAGAATGCCTTCATGGTGACCTGGCTACATGAGAGTACCACTTGGATTCGCATTAGAAAAAGAAAAAGTATGTAGCCTGAAAAAGGCTTTATATGGGTTAATGCAATAACCACTTGCATGTTTGGTAGTAAACCATTGAATATTTCAATTGTGTAGAATTTCAAGTTTTTAAAGAGAGGACACTCTTTAATTGATGTTAAGAGATATTAGTGTCATGTCAATCATAGCATACAAAATTCTTTAGATCCTTGAAGTCTTTTCATACTGTTTGCTTGACATGGACAACTGAGAGTAGAGGAATATATGCGAATATGCCAATATCCTTAGTGTATCCGTGTTTGACACGTATAGGACACGGACATGTTGCGGATCCTCTAATGCGTGTTCAAAATTATAAAAAAAAAATTATTTCTTTTCTCTTAGTTTTCTTTTTCATTTTTTGTTGTAGTTTATTTGAACTCTTAGTACTTTGTACTCTAAAGACTAAACATCATTTTATGGGTATTGTGGGCATCGCGGAAAGACCGGGTGGTCTGCCCGCCCCATTAATTAGCCTAAGTCAAAATTTGGGTGCTGACAGGTATGAATGTGCCTCTTTGCGATGTATTATTGCTTTTAAATTAGTTTTAGCTATGTTTCAAACATTTTGATGCTTGTTATTTGTTTTTTAAACATAAAATATAACTAAAAATATAAATAAATTAATTAATTACCATATCCCTACCATTTCGTATCCTAGTTTTTCAAGAATTTATGTGTCGTCATGTCTATATCATATTGTACTTGTGTGTCCTTGTCTGTCCTTCTTAGATGTAGATATATTGACCAAAGGAGTTAAAAAACCATGGTTTCACAGTATTTTGGGCAAGTCGACTGACCATATGTGAGATATATATGCACCAGCTTAAGGCGGAGTGTTGTTGTGAGTGGTACATTTCTCAAGGGTAAATTTGCCCATTTGTATTGTAGCACATTTGTCAAGGGTAAATTGACCATTTGAATCATGGCATTTGTAAGGACACTCCTTGTATTGCCCATTAGCATTTCGTTGTAAAAATATTAATACAACAGTGGAGGAGAGAGACCAATCTAAGGTGCTCTTTCTTTCATCACTTCTCTTCTTCTCCTCTATTCTTCTCATTTTCTCTTCAAATAATCCTAAATACCAAGCAATTAAGCAACCAACTAAACTATCTTATACATGCAAGCCATGCATGGAAGCATTTAACAAAACCTTTTTACTTATTTAGGGGCAATCCTAGGCAGCATCATGGGAGATTGAACCATCGTAGCACAGACGTGTCCTTTTCTATTGGACACCAATGCCTTTGAATTCCTCCTGATCTGCACTTCCTAAGATTGAACTTTGATGGATGCTCAACTGGGAATCTAGGTTCCTCAAGCATTTGTGACATTTGTGAAACATTCATGGATGATGGATGGAGCTTGTGCTACTCTTTGCCTACTCAGGCACACTGTAATAGAAGGTGAATGCAACAAAGAAGAGGTTCTCTCCCTTCTACATGGTCTAAATTCTATATCCCTCTGTTTTGAGGGCTTGGTCATCAATGGCAAGTCACTTATTCTTACTTTTTGGACAAAATTGTCACTTACTCTAATTGATTGAATTTGCTCATGAGATAAAGGTCCATGGAGATATCAACAACTCATCAGAGAGGCTCAGCTGTTGGCTTCTGGTTGAACATCTTGTTTCAATAAATGACAAGATCAGGGCAATGATTTAGCTGACTCCTTAACCATGAGTGGCGTGTCTAGTGTAGTTCTGTATTGTGGACCTTTTCATTATTATTCTTTTTCGTTCCTTTTATTTATTTATTTATATTTTTAATTTCTTTTTAACCTTGAGCATGTACTCCATTTCCTCTATATGGTATCCATGTCTTCCTTTGCACCCCCCTTTTTTTTGTTCTTTAAAGCAATACTTTTTTTATTATTATTAAAAATCCTCCCAACCCCTAATAAAAATAGAAAAAAATAAAAATAAAAACCTTCAGAAAGAGAAGAAAAGACTAAAGAAGGCAAAGTATGCGCCGTATTTAACCTTTGGTTATCTTTATGAAGACTATTGAATTGAACAAAGAAATTATGTACAGAAACATGGGAAGATAGAGAAAAAGAAAAACATGATATGCCAGGAGAAGTTCTGCAAGATAGATTAATAAAAGCAAGAAAGTAGACATGGGAAAAGTAGATCCTTAGAAGCGAAGATACTCAGAATGTTGTGAACTATGAATTATTTGCATACGTTCCCCCTAGCATTATCTGAGATAATATGGAATCCAAAGATGGATACCATGTCTGGCACAGTTTCAATGGTTCCTACAAGTCAAAGCACATGCATATACCAGATGAATTTCTTGCGACAACCGGGTTCAACTATGCAATGGGTTCTTACCAAGCATCCACTAACATGCACCACAAGGGGAAAAGTCAGAAGGGAGTTGGCAACAATTCAGCACCTGCTTCTGAATGACAGATTTTTGGCATACCCACAGTTTCCATGGCCTACGTATTATAGAGCCAGACAAAGCATAGCTGCAGAAACTATGCTGAGCAACATGCCCATTCCTCAATAAGAATCAAGTAACCTCACATGTAACCATGTATTATGTTTCTCCCTTCCGTTTCATCATGGACAAAAAGTAGAGCATTTGATAAAAAATAAAAAAGGAAGGAAAAGAAATGAAGAAAATCTCATCAAGAAGATTTCTCAGACTTGACACATTTTAAAAAGAATAGTCATGCTTAAGAAAGTCACATTTCCTCAGTTCCTCGGATTCCATGCTTCCATTTATACCTTTAATTTGAAAACAACGCAACCAAACAAGGAAATAAAATTAAGCAGAGGATAAATACCACAGCAAGAACTCAGGTGCAGATTTTGGACTTTGGTCTAGTTTCGTGATATGTGTAATTATCAATATCCAACTTAATCACAACCAGGGGTCAACTACACAATTCAGGAATTAGAGGTCCAAGCCTGATTACATTGGGTGGGCAGCCGGGTGTCGAACTTTTGGCAGATCCTTTAACAAGGATGATAGTATGTATAAGATACAAAAATAATAATAATAATAATATTCAAAATTAAAGGATGTGTGTGTGTGTGTGTTTGTGTATATATATATATATATATATTTAATCAACCCAATGTGTCCATAGGAACTAGGCTAACAAGAGAGTCATAGATTTCTGAATGTAAAGACAATTGTGTCAAAGAATGGGGAACAATATAAAATGAAAAATTCATCTGTTAAGTGCAAAGAGAAGAGATCACTTACAAATTGGGAGAACTTTGTTATCTTAAAAGGGCTGAAGTTAATTGGAGCTTCTTCCAAAAACAATTCTACATAATGGAGTAGGAACAGGCCACAATCAAATGAATTTTCCTGCTGCGGCAGCTGAAATACGTGGGAAAGTGAAGTAAGAAGCCACATTCTTCATGAAAGTAAAAGAAAGAAGGGTTTTTCCAATTATGCAATTTTAACTTTAATAAACATAAAAAAGATTCAGTTTATAACATCATGCACTATACAAACCTAGAAACTTTATTCTTATAATTGTGATTATAATTATTGGTTGTGTCTAACTATAGTTTTATCAAACTATATAAACAATGCTTTTATTGCTAAAGCAGTTGCTTTTAGTTTATTCCTACGATCTAGTTACCACTATAATACTTCATCTACTTTTTACCTTTGCACCTGATCAGGTGACTATTTATCTTTATATTTATCGTGGGTTATAGTTGAAATTTTACCAAATTTTAAATACGATGCCTATATTGGCCAATTTCTTGTCTTTATAACTATTCTTATGTTTATACATGCCATAATGCTATTTTTTTTTTTTTATAAGAACCATTGTGCTATTCCTTTAGTTTTCATCTTTATACTCTTAATCAATCAACATAATTGGATGCATGTTTGCAATAAAGTTAATATAAGCAACAACTAACTTCCAGGATCAAATTAGGGGAGCTGAAAATCAGCAAAAATATGATGCTTCACTTGACCTGTGGCAATCATCAAGTGATAGTGGGCAGCAAAGATGGGGGGACCGGGTCGTTATGTCAGATGGGGAAGAACTATCAGGAGTCTCTAAGATTGACGAGGGTGTAATTGCAGCGGCATACACAGATGGTGATGATGGCACAATATGGGGAGAGGAATTGGAGATGGAGCCAGTAATTGGGACTCCAAACATGTGTCTACTACAACCTGCGCCATCAGATTGGGTGCTAAAAAAAGTTACTGGAATTAAGTAAAAAGGTTGGGGGTTTCTTTTAATGGAATTGAGATAAAGCTGAAAATTTGTTTCGAGAAATTGAAAGGAGACGTAGCTTGAGCCTGAGGAAATTTGTAGTTTTGAAAAAAAGATCAAGGGGGAATAAGGGTAACTGGGAGCTGAAAAGGCTGCAATTGTCAATCAATTATGAAGGAGCTAGTGGCGAGACCGACGGGCAGGATTTGTCAAAGGAAGAGAGGGGCTGGTTAGAGGATATGCCAGGATTTATCATTGAATCATGAATGGAATGATAGGGGCCATGGCTTCGGGGGTCAAAGGTTGTGTGTGAAAGAAATGTGTAGTAGGTGGAAGATTGATTTATTGGTGCTACAAGTTTGAAAGAGCAAAAGGCTGTGGAAATATGAGGGCATGGAAAATGGGGACATGTTCATAAGGAGGCAATCAATAAGGCAGAGTGACGCAGCAGAATAGCAAGGAGAAGAACATGTCGTTCTCTTTTGTTGGGAAAAACCCTAAACTTCACCAAGGAAGAGAAACTCACTCTGAAACTTTTATTAATTAAGAAAACTAATTTGCCTTGAAGGATACAATGCTTTAAATAGAGAAAAGAAACCCTAATTCGTGTTAGGCACGAAATTAGGCTAATTTGGTAAATTTTACCA
>JAOXJP010196655.1:0-12149 GCA_025762735.1 Platanus orientalis
CATCATAACCATCCCATAAAGCTTCATTCACAATATCACAACTCCACAACCTAAGGACACCATGGAAACTAACAAGACAAACACTAACCAACAGGCTCATATCAAAGAAACATGGTTCATCTCTAAGAAATCATCATTATCGAAAGGAAATAGAAATGAATCCACCAAAACATACTTTCAAACAATAACAAATCTAAGATCTTAAGAAAGAAAAGTGTGCATAAACATATCTAACTCACCAAATGTTAATCCTCTTTGCCTTAAAGTGAAAACTCCTCCAAAACTTTCTTTCCTTTGTTCAATCTTCTTTTTATGAGTAAATAAACAAATTCATGGTTAGAAACCATAAACTAAAGTAGAGAAATAAGAATCTATAGTCATTTAGGCTAGATCTAAAAAGAAAATGAGCTATCCATGAAAATTTCTATAATTGGGAGTGAAACCTACCCAATTTGGGGAAAAACTCCCTCTTCTCCTCCCAATCCTCTCTAATATCTTTCCTTTTTATTTTAATGAGGTAAAATGACCTAAATGAAGGTTTAGATGAGTCATAATTTATCCAAGATGAGATCTCACATGTGTGGGGGTCCAACCAAAATAAGCCACATCGAAAATAGGCCAAAAATGACAATTTTCTCATTTTTTTAAAGGATTTTTCCACTCGGGACCGGTCATAGGTCATTAAGACCAGTCCTGCAAAGAACTGGGTGGCAGGACCAGTCCCAAAACCTCCCCGACCAGTCCTGATTCTAGTTTTCCTTCTACTCGAACACCATTTAGTAAATTGGGTATAACTTTCTATAGGAACCTCCTTTTTGTGAATTATTTGTTGGGTTGGAAACTAGAATTCAAGATATTTCTAATTGTATATAGCTTGCACTCCAATTCGTACTACAGTTTTATCGGTGTGTCGCCGATGTTACCTCAAAATTAATGAACCTAGGAGCACAGACACCTTGTGGAAAAACTGGCATAACTTTCTCTAAAGAACTCCGAATTGGATTCCGTTTATCACATTGGAAATAAGACTCGAAGACCTTTCAAAAAAGGTGTGGCTCATCTTCTAGTTCACTCAAGATTGGTGTCAGTGAGCCTGGGAAGTCACCCGAAGTACGCAATCAAGATGACTTTCAAACTTGACAAGTTCGAGGCCCAACTTGGGTTTTACACTTCAAACTTGGTCCAAGTGGTCCCTAAGCCACCCCAGGATCTGTCTAACATATGTGAAATGATAAATTTACCCTTATAAGGCAAAATTACCATTTTTTCCTTTGAATGAAATGTGGGGTATCACAACTTAACTTAATATTCATCTTAATTTTGCACGAGAATGGTGTAAGTAAAAATCTAGTTTATCGTTTTATTATTTTAGTAAGTTTTATGTCTGTCTCCTATGCACACACATCATTATCCTACATGCATGTTGTTATCACTTGTGGGGCGTCTCATATACTTTTCACTGACTAGGCCTGAAATTGCTTATGCAATCAGTGTTGTAAGTCAGTTCATGCATGCTTCTACACTTGCTCATATGGAGGCTACTTCTTAGATTCTCAGATATCTTAACAGTTGTCCAAGGAAATGTGTGTTATATTCTTCTCATGGACATAACAGAGTAGAGGTGTATACTGATGCAGATTAGGCAGAATCATTCATTGATAGGTGGTCTACCTAAGGTTATTATACTTTTATGGTTGGAAATCTTGTTACTTGGAAAAGTTAAAAATAAATAGTAGTTTCTAGATTTAGTGTAGGGGCTGAGTTTAGGTCCATGACACACGGTGTTTGTGACCTTTTGTGGCTGAAAAGATTGTTAACAAAGTTGAGTGTTTCTATTCCTCATTTTATGGCCTTATATTATGATAATAAAGCTGCTATAAGTATTGCAGACAACCCAGTCCAACATGACTAAACAAATTGAAGTAGATCAACATTTTTTAAAGGAGAAAGTACAACGGGGGTGGATTTGCACTTCATTTGTGAAAACTGGAGATTAAGTAGTAGATGTTCTCATAAAGGGGCTGAATGGTGCTCAGTTTCTTAATGTTGTTGGCAAGCTAAGAATGAGAGATAGCTTGAGGGGGGGTGTAGAAGTGTATAAAGGTATAGTTGTCGGAGTGGTTAGTCAATCTTGTATTCATACTGCATACGGTATATCATCTGAAATATATAAATAATATATTGTGTGTGTAGAGTGAAATTCTAAAGATGATGTTCTAAAATCCTAGAAGGGAGGGGTGAATATAATTATGCTAATTCTTTTTAAACTCTTTCCAATTTTTTCATCTTATCACTTATTGTGGTTTACAAAATGATTGTCCTAATTTTTTGCTAGTGTGATGGTTCAATTTAATGAAACTGACAATGTGCTTGATTGCTCAAAATGCAAATGAAATAAATGTAGATGCCAAACAGAAATTAAACAATGCGAAATAACACAATCACACACAAGACAATGTTTATAGTGGTTCGGCCAATTCAAGCCTACGTCCACTGTCCAAAAGCTCACCTCCGAGTTACTTTAATTTTTATTAATAGTTCACACTATTATAGGAAAATTAATAAACCCAACAATATATCACAGCTTAATGAATTCCGATCACTGTCAATACACACCCGGTGGCTCTGGCGAAAGTACAATCAAAGAAATGATAGGAAACTTAATTCCCATGTCAATGCCTCTCAGTAGGTTGAATATATATATATATATATATATATAATGAGGAATATGTGAATACATCTAAATAGGTTATACTATGAATAATACAATCAATTAATCTTTGCTAACAATTTTCAAATGAAGGTCTTAGAGATTATTCCTTTAATATCAATGTAAGAGAGGGATTTTAATGTAAAAGTGGTTGCCTCTTGTTAGGCTAATATTCTTATGATTACCACGGTCAAATAATGCTCCAAGCAACAAGATTTAACTACTTAGCTTGCTAATATCAAAGATATGAAGCTAGATTTAGAGTAACCTCATTTAAAGGCTCTAAAACGTGGAGCTTTTAGAGGGTTTAAAGGCTTGAAACCCTAGCTCATGATCCTCCTTTGATTTGTATACCAATCAAGCTCAAGAGATCGTGGGTAAGCTCACCAAATCTGCAAAGATGAGAGAAAACTCTCCCTTTTGCACAAACACAAACCCTAACTTCTTCTTTAAGAGATTTCACAATAATCAAATCTAGTTTTCATTCAAGAGTTGTGAAATGCAAGGGTTTCATCCCCTTTTATAGAGTTTTAGAAACCTTAAAAGGTTCAATTCGCAACAGTAACAAAATCCCACAAATTTGGAAGTTTTTCGCATAAGAAATCTTCATAAAAATCAATTTTTGCGATCTGGGATAGATCCTAGGGTTAAGCCGAAGCAAAAACAGAACCTTTGTATTTTGGGATCGATCATGGAGTTTTGGGACTGAACTTCTAGAATGCCTAATGAAGTGTCAAAACTCAAAACACTTGGGTCTTGCTTTTGGAAGTTCTCAGATCATTCCAAAACCTTTAGAACTTGCTCAAGTGACCTTGACAACCCTCTTAATGGTCCGTCACAATAATTTTGCAATTTTTACATTATTTAGACCAAAGTTGAGTGAATTTACCTCTCTAGGTGCATGGGTGGTCTTCTAAACTTATGCAGGCTAGGTTTGGTCACATACACTCATACCACACACTTTACCTTTAAATTTTACCTTTGTATGTCTGTGTGGCTCTATAGGATGACTTGTTGAAGCTTGTGTTCTTGAGACTTCGCTTGATAAATATGAAGGTTCTTGTCTCTTCTTTAGTAGGTCCATCTCTAGTCTTCAATATAGCTTTTTGACTTAGACTTAGACTTGGATTAGGATTTACATACTCAATATGATAAAACATTACAGGCCATGTAACCTACTACAAGCTCAACTACATACACCCTTTTTGTACATGGAATTGACAATAAACTCAACATAAAGGGACAACTAACCCTACATGATTTCACTCCAAACCTCTCCTCTTTTCTCCTGTCTTTCTCTCTCAATCTTCTATCTCTTCTTTGCTCTTTCTTGTAGGAATAAACTTCAACTGGTAGGTGATGGAATCTAAAGATGAAGAAGAGCCCCCAAGCTCGTACCAGTCCTTAACAATAATACCCGTTGAGATGCTGCCAATTAAAGCTAGAGCTAATGACCAATGAACCACATAAGTAGTGACTGTCAATAATCTCACAAACTGAACTGAACATATGTTGGAAGACACATTGGCATTCTTTTTTCCCCCAAATACTACACAGAACCATCATAAGCAAGCATTTACACAAGCTCCTTCCACACTTTCTAAAAGGAGTGAAGTGCAAGATCCACATTAATCCCAAGATATAGACATCCCTAACCCAGTGAACCCGAAAGGTTGAGAGAACTAGGCCATAAACTAAGACAAAAATACATATGAATAAATCAATGAATAATTTGTGTTGTAGAAGCATCCAGGATCAGCAAGAAGAAATTAGATATCATGTGGTCCACTTAGAGTTATGTTTCTATATGTATTAGGTTTTATTTACATAAAGTTATAA
The DNA here is from genome assembly GCA_025762735.1 of Platanus orientalis. Classification (NCBI taxonomy): domain Eukaryota; kingdom Viridiplantae; phylum Streptophyta; class Magnoliopsida; order Proteales; family Platanaceae; genus Platanus; species Platanus orientalis. The sequence goes on from JAOXJP010196655.1 coordinate 4,550, forward strand.
CCCTTAACTCACTTTTAGTCCTAATTTTTAGAATGCAAAACTTGCATTTTGGCATATTTTGGTCCCATTAGAAAGGAAATTCAGTTATGTTTCAAATGAGACCAAGATCTCACAAATCCTATGTGATTTGGGAGAGTCGTGACCAAATTATTAAAGGGGTATCAGTATATGATGGGAATCAGGTTTTTTAGTAGGATTTTTCATTTTAAGGTTTAGCAAAGATTATTATTACTAATTTGTCTCTGGCTAGGTCAAGTTGTCTTTAGGATTTTAGTACAGCTAGATGTTTTAGCAACTAGAGAATATTAGTTTCAATTTGGGGAATCTACTGTATTTTTTTATAAATGACTCATACCTTAATGAATCAAGTAGATAATTGATTATTGAGTTGAAGCTTGCTCTGTCTTGGGTTTTTGAACTTAATTTAGACTTCATTTATTCCTACCCCACAATTGGACTGTGGAGAGACCTTGGAGGTCTCAAGTCCTAAAGTAGTTTGAAAAATATTATAGTTCTTATTCTTCTTCTATGCTTTGGCATTCAACTACATTAAGATTCAGCCATGTAGATAAGTGTTCTGACATCTGAGTTCTTACGTGTTATTTATAGTTCTAGTTATTGATTCTCATCAGTTTGCATTGAATATCTCTTCTACATAAGTCTTAGTTTTGTTTGGTGAATATCCATCCTGTCGTTGGGCCAAAATCATTCAGTTTTCTGAGTTTGTTGTTCTCCTGAGCACCAACCTGAGTTTTATATATTTGACTAATCTTAAATATTCAGAATCTGCTGGTATTTTGTGGAGTTGTTTATTCAGCTATCTATTGTCCTACAAATTTTCAAGTTGATCCACTTGTTCCAATGCTATGTTCTGATTTACCCTTACTCTGTTTAGAATACTGAAACCTGAGTTTTGTCCTCCTGTTAATCTTATCAGTACATGTGATATTTATAGCCTGATTTGAGTCTATTTTTAGTTCTATTGTGGGCCCATAACCCTTAGGAGTTTGAGGAGAGTTGGTTAGTTTACTGTTAACATGGTATCAAAGCCAGGTTAGGTCATGAGTTCAAATCCAAGTGGAAGTGTTTTCCCCAGATGTAGTGGTGTGCACGTATTGTGTGGACTTGCACTGGCTCCCCAAGTGTGTTCCCAGGAGAGAACAGGATTTCTCCGGAGGGGGGGTGTGGAAGTATATTAATCTGTGTGCTCTGAACCTCTTACACACCAGATTTCAGCTCGTGGTCACGTCATACATTGGTCACACCAATGTTGGTCACAGAAAATTTGCTCTCATAATGTTCTTCAATTCTCATGTATGGATGCAACACAGTAGGAACGCAAATCACAGTATGAGTGATTCATTGACCCAGGAGTAAGGTGAGAATGTTGTATAAACAATTAGAAAATGGTGCCAAAAAACTACTGAATACCAATGTCTCTGTGATAGGTGAAAAAAGATCAGAAGGACAGTCACAATGACTATACCGCTTTTTCTCTATCAGCGGCGATTAGTCAATATTAATGCAGACAAAGCCGGGAGAGATATATGCAAGGAATGTAGAGATATGTCATATAGTTTCGCAGCAGCATATGCACTACTTGGGGGAGAAAGACAAGTGCAGATGATGGTAAGGAAGGAGAGAGATGAGAAAGACACTGGAGAGAAGGTGCTCTAGGGGAAAGCTGGACAAATATGACATTGTGCAGGGAGATGAGACATTTTAAGAAAAAAATAAAAATAGAAAATGGAGACGATACAATGCGTAGGATGATGTGACAATTTTAAATTTTGATTTTCTTAAGAAGGAAACGAAAGCATTAGAGTTATGAATCTCCAATTCTCCATCAATGGCCTGGCCGTAAAAATGTGTATGTTGACCAATAGATATTGAGGATGTAGAAACAGAGTATCCAATAGGTTGTAGGGGACGTTGGTTCCTGAGTAGGTGAAAATATAGTCTCAAATTGAATCTTATTCCTCTCAGCATGCAAAGCGAGTGCTCTACATGTTGATCTATATCCCCAGGTGTTCTTTTAATAAAGTTATCGACTATATCTTCATTAAACGGCCGATCGAAGCTCCCCTGTAACCAGGATGACAGCTCCGAATCTTGCTGCACTTCTGACCACCACCTATCACAGCCAACCACAACCGAGGAACAACATCAATCATACTGGATTGAAGCCCTAACCCCACCTCATCCCCAACACCCTCTGTATTTCACTGAAGGAGCTCTTCAAATCTTAGTTTTGAACTATGGTGTCTTAAGACAGAATGACAAATAAATCAAGAACGGGCAGAGTTTGAAAGGCCTTTTACAATGCATTTCTCCCCAAAAGAGATGCGTAAATCCCATTGAACATCTTAATCCATTTTGGGTTGTCAGCACATCTTATGTGATTTTGTATGTTAAGTGGAGTTGCTCACCAACCATCAAATTGTGGAAAAAATTCATTCATTTGTTGTACAAAAGAAGACATCGATACCTTCACTTTGCTTAATTTTATTCTCTAATTGATTAGTGTTGAATGTATAGTCTCTATTCTCCTTAAGCTGTGTGTTACCTTTAATTTTAAAAACTTTCTTTTTGACAAAATAACATCTATTTGATGCCTTCACATTGCTTAATGTTATTCTCTAATTGATGAGTCCATTGAATGTATAGTTGCTATTCTCCTTAAGTTGTGTGTTACCTTTAATTTTTAATGACCTTTTTGACAAATTAACATCTATATGTCATACCATATGGGGGAGAGGGCTTTTAAAGTATTTGGTGTTTTGTGTTTCTTTCCTGTTGTTTGTTTCTTCTTTGCTGCTGCTGTTGTTGTCATTGTGGCCTTACAAAAAGAAGTATATATATTTAACATCAGTATATGGTATTCGTCTAGAATGGATGTCAGTCACCAAGGATTTTGATGAGTCTGCTTGGTATACTATATTTGGGGAGAGGGGGGTGATTTTGACGTATTCTGTATTTGTATTTCTTTCCTGTTTATTTCTTCTTTGTTCACCTGCCCAGTGAAGCTTGTTTCTTCCTTTAGTTTTATTATTTCATTCTTTTGCCTTATTCAAAAAACAAAAACAAAAAAAAGAAAGGAAGAAATAAGACTCTTTGTTTTTACAATTCCAACTACAAAACTTTTGGTCAAATGTTTATTCTTTTGACATTTCTTGTACTATGCATATTTGTGGTAAGTTGGTGAGTTGACTAGTAAATGGTCAAAGAATTCCTTTTGTATTGCAGGGGTACTGTTGGGATGCTTTGTGGGGAAGTGTAGTGGAAGCATTAGATCCATATCCAGACATCTAGAGCTCCCAGTGATTGCCTCGTGTGGTGAGTCATATCCACTGCTTTGCTTGACGATTACGTAATTTATATTAGCACATGTTTTCTTTTTTATATTAGTGGTGTATTTCTGTTAATGCGGCTCAATATGCTGGATGTCTGAGTTTTTTAAGGGCTAAAGTATCTGATGGATATATATATAGTGGATGGTAGAATCTCTAGGTATTTCTATTTCCAGAAAATGCGAATGATTTATAGTTATTTGTTTTCCTTGTCCAATTTCAGATCTGTCTTTCCCCATAGCATGTTCATTTGATCATTTATTTGATTTCTTAATTTTTGAGTGATTTATTGATGTTAATCAGCCTATGTTGTTTACAGTATGAACTGTGACTTATCATCTACTTGTAATCATTTCTTTTTCCAATAAAGCTACCCTTACCATATTTTTCTGTACCAGCACTTGATAGCCTTTTGAGTCATTGTACAATATTTTTTCATTTTCTTGAGTGATCATCTTTTTATGATAGTCATAGATTGAAGGGATCAACCATTCAGTTGTAGGTGCTTGCATTGAGCCTTTGTAAGTCTTACAAAATTTAATTATAAAAAAAATGTCTTACAAAATCTATTGAATGCATATTTTATATTGTTATTAACTGTTGTTCCTGTAGTATGGCTATTACTTGGTCTAGCAAATGGTGTTGTTTTTATTAAACATCATTGTTCTAATTTTGCATGCATTGGAAGAGTGGTTATCATGTGAAGAAATTGGTTGATACTTTATCATTCCCAGATGTAACACTTGAATGATGACTCAGTTTTCTTTTTTAATGCAAGTGTTGAAGTTCGATACCTTTCAAGTAATATTTCATCTTGCACTAACTACCCTTGGATCTTATGGATGGCCTCGCCCTTGAAATTTTATCAAGATGCTTAACATGCAAATATTTGATAAAGATGCACATCATGATGGCTATACATGGTTCTATTGGAGCGTACTCTATGTTGTCCCTTTTTATGATTCTATTTGACCATTTTGGCATGTTGTTGTAGTTGTAGGGGTTGTAAGATGTAACTTATTGCTGTAAATCACTGAAATTGTTTGAATTGTCTAATTCTTGAGCGGTTTGCAAATCAACGAAGTTAACACAAATAGGAAAACTTGAGAAGGCGAATTTCCAATTTAATTGATTACTCTTTCTTCCTCTTAATCATCATACACTGGCTTACCTCATTTTGTGAGTTGTTTACATTTTTAATATAGGTTCTAAAGATGACAGATACATTTGCATGATAAAAAGGGACACCATAATAAATTCTAACAAGTGGCCCCTGATGAAATTTATATGAGTTGATGTGGGTCATTAAAATGGCAATCTGCCTCTATATTGGATGATTCATACGCAGCTTTCATTTGTCAATAGGGCCTATTATTACTTTAGGTGCATATTTAATTTGTTCTTTGCATCATTTTTATTTTTATTTGTATTTTTTTTTTTTTGTAGGAAAATGCAATCCTCATCAACTAATAACATTGCATGACAAAATTAGCATACCCAAAAGGATGTGGATTGTGGACCCTATATTGTGAAGATCTCCAACAGTGATGCCAATCCGGACAAAGCTTATTATCATTGTCCAAAGTGATCTTGTAAATTTAAGTCATTCAACATTCTTATACATACAATTTAACTTACGATATGAGAAGGAAAAATAATTTTGATTGTGTTTCTTTGCTGAATGCAGCATGCACTGGTATTTGTCACAAATTTATTATGTGGTGTGACAAGTTTGCTCGAGGCATGGGATCTAAGAATTTCAATTCAAGACCATTCAATATAGACATTGAGCATTTTTTTTTTTTTTTTTTTAAGCAAGATGTTTGTATGATGAATATGATGAAGCAGGATGTGTCCCAATGATGAAGTAAGAGTTGAGTAATATTAAACAAATATTTTATAGGTGTAATAGTAATTATCCTACTTGTATGAATATGAACTTAAAGGTCTAGTATGCAAACTTATAGAAGAATGTGATCTTGAGCTTCTTTTTTATTTATTTTTGGTATCTAAAAGGTTTTGAGATGGTGATGAGTTTATGAGGCAATGGTGGAGTTTTATCTATCTAGCGATGTTTCTATTCTGAAGTGCTACCGTTGCAACTATATAGATGCCAACAGTTTAAATTCATGCGTTGTATTTAGAATATGAGCATTTGAAGTTAATACTTGATTCAGACCTTACAAACTAATATATATTGGTAATTGGTAGGTTTCGCCACTATCAATCGTTAATCCATGATCCACAGATCTGTTGACGGTAGCAAAAAAAAAAAGGAAGTTTTATGTTTAAAGGAAACTTAGAGAAAACAGGAAAATAATCATGTTTGTTGGTAGTGAATTAATGAACTCTCCCAAAACCTTAAGGTGTTAGGAGATGCACAAATTGATATATATATATATATATAAGTGAAGATGGGTTCTAAACCCAGAACTGTGGTACGACACCCACAGAATTTAGTAAGCTGGCATCTTCAAAATAGTAATCAACACCCTCCTTTTTAAGGAGGAACATTGTTTTCTCATGGGAACACATTTTGGAAACTAGGAACGAATCCACATAATGTATACACGCACATAATACTACATTCAAGAATATACTTCCACCGGGATTCAAACTTACGACCAAACCTGATTCTGATACCATGTTGATAGTAAATTAACAAACTCTTAAGGTGTTAGGAGATACACAAATTATTATGCTTAAACAAAGATTCAAGAAGGAAAGAGCCAACAAGCAACAGTGGAAAAAGTTTGCACAAGGTAACACAAAAATACCCTAATCCATTTTTCAAATTATCTGTGGAATCAGGTATGTCTGTTATTTATATGCTACCCATATTATATTTATTATTTCTTAGAAAAAGCCAGATGGAAAAAGAAAATAAATAATGACAATAGACCATATAATCTGATAAAGATGATGAATAATTATAATAAAAAAAAACACTAACTAAATAGAAGAAAGTCAAAACAAATAAAGAATTAGAAAACAAAAATTACTGCCAAAATAAATAGGTTTAGGTGGCTGTCTCTCAACAGCCCCAAAGGGTCAGATGAAGATTATGGCTTGCAACTGTCAAGGAATCAAGCAATCCTTGACAGTTCAGGAACTAAGGTTCCAAATAAAAACAAAAAACCCGGAAATAATATTATTCGTGGAAACAAAATGCTCAAGTAGTGAACTTAGAAAGAAAGCAAAACTAACAAATAAATGGAACTCTTAGGGTGCATTTGGATTCACGGAATTGGAATTGGCCTTGGAATTCTAATTCTACAAAATTGAAATCTGTAGAATTCAATTATGCAGATTTAGAATTCTACCATTTTGATGCATAAATGTGTGAATGGAATTAGAATTCAAATTCAAAAATCTCATTTCCACTATATATATATATATATATATATTCAAAAATCTCAAATCAACTCCATTTTTTTTGCTCTCTGCTTGGTAGTTGGCATTGAGATTCTATAACCCATCACCAAGGACTCCCAAGTCTTGCGAGTTGGGCACTAAAGCTTTGCATTCACCATGCTCGGGCTTTTATATGGCCTTCAGTTCCCCGATAATCATTATGAAAATGTTATGTTAACTCTTGTGAGATTTTAATGTAGTTTACCCACTATGAAGATCACTTGGGGAGAGAAACTAGTAATATTTTTCAACTCTTTCCATAAGTTAACATGGGCTAGATCTTCTTCTCAGGGGCATTTTGGTTAATTAATAAAATAACAAAAGGCATTTTGAGAACTTTTGTATTAAAAAAAAACTCTTCACAGTTGCTTGAGGGAGGTGGGCATTTTAGCAATTTAAATAAACCTAAAGTATGGTTGAAATGAGTTAGATTTTTAGGAGCATTTTGGTTAATTATTAGAATAACAAAGGGCATTTTGGGTACTTTGTGTTAAAAAAAAAAAACTCCTTGTAGTTGCTTGAGGGAGGATGTCATTTTAGTCATTTGAATAAACCTGAAACATAGCTTCCCTTTTTTTTATAAGAAAACCTGAAACATTGCTAACATGAGCTAGATTTTTCATTCAATGGTATTTTGGTCAATTAATAAAGTAATAAAGGACATTTTGGGTATTTTGTGTGCTAAAAAACTACTCATATTTGTACAAGGGAGGAGGGCATTTTAGTCATTTGAATAAACTTAAGCATAGCTAACATGAGTTAGATTTTCCATTTAGGGGCATTTTGGTTAGTTAATAAAATAATAGAGAGCATTTTGGGTATTTTGTGTACTAAAA
>JAOXJP010196666.1:0-12149 GCA_025762735.1 Platanus orientalis
AAATTGGGGCTGAATAAATTATTTTAAAAGAATAATTTATTTAAAATAATTTTTAAATATTTTATAAAGATCCTATTTACCCCCCTTTTAGGATCCATTTCAGGAATTTCGTCCCTGTATTAAGATAAAGCTTTGCTCACTTGGTAAAAACAAAATAGCAAACTAAAGGGGCCTCTATCACTAAAACTTTAAAAAGGGATGGGGTACTAACCTCAAAAGGGGGAGCTATCCTTCCTCTTCCTTTATCTTACTCTCTTTCTTTCCCTTCTCTCTTCCTTTCTTTGCTTTTATTTCCTCTCTTTTCTGGTATAAAAATGGAATCCTCTCCCTTCTAGGTCGAGCTAGGGGTATTTATAAGTGTGATCAAGCATGAGGGGGCTATGGTTATGGGATGGTATGGATGTACATGGTATGGTGGGACACACATGAACATGTGGTGGGGAAGAATGGCTCATGTGGGGGCACCTCAACCACACACATGTGAGCTAAGGTTACCTCCTCTTATTGGCCAAGGAAGGAGGTAGCTTGGATGTGTGCCATGTGTTAAGGGGGGTTGAATGGAGGGTTATGGTGAGGAGGTGGAAAATCAAGGGTCTAGATGGGCTTAAGGTTTGGACGGTGGATGATGAGCTTAGGGGTTTAGGGGATCAATCCTTGTCCTTTATCATGAAAGGGTGGTGGTTGTATGCCCTGTGGCAAGGGGGGAGAATATGGAGGGTTATAGTGAGGAGGTGGAAAATCAAGGTTCTAGATGGGCTTAGAGTTAGATGGTGGATGATGATCTGGGGGTTTAGATCACTTGATCATAACCCTTCATCAAAAGCATTTTGGGTTGATGCCATATTTAGGGCTCTAATTCCAAAGTATCAATGGTTTTCGAATTTCGACACCCTTACTGTCTGGGTGTGCTTTCGGGGTTCTATAGCTCATAAAATTTCAAGGCTTATGCTTTTTGCATCTCTTGGATGCTCTAGTCACAATACAATTGTGGGAATCGAATTTGGATGAGTGTAGATAGGGTAAAACTGAGTCCGAATGGCTTTGAAATGTTTTGAACCTATGTGGTAGGGGTAAAATGGTAATATTAACTCTCAGGGTCTTGGTGTGAAAGGTAACCTTCAAATTTTTTGAGACACAGGTTCAGACCGCTCGCAAAACCCATACCAAAGTCAAAATATGCATTCAAAATCCTGATATATCCTCAACCAAATCTTCAACGGAATTAAGACAGGTTTTTACTAAGTCCCAGGTGAAAAAATTAGAGGTCAGTGAATATTTTAGGCCTTAGGATCTCAAGAACACATGATCTAACAAACTGACAATTTGATTCCCGTAGAGTTCCCAGGGGGTTCCCGAAGGAGGGTCACTTGATAAAAAAACATAGCCTAGATTTGTAAGGGAATGGGCAATTGGGCTGTGTTGAGTTTACAAATGGACTTTTCTATTAGGGGGTTTCTTGAAGATATAAAAAAATATTAAAAAAATACGTTTGACCATACGAGATTTGGATTCTGGGAGAGCTCCCTGGTGTTCACCGAATGTTAGATACAGACAGAAGGAGTTTAGATTAGATTGAGAGAGAATGGGATAATTGAGGTATGCTGAGTCTCTTGATAGTCCTGATTTGGGTGAGAGTTTTCTGAAGGTCTTGGGACTGCTAAAGTAGGGCCACTGATTGGCTGAATTTCTGAGCTATAATGAAATTTTGAGGACTTACCAAAGGTTCATCACTTGCTGAAAATGATTGGGTTTAATTTGGAGAAGTTGAGGAATTTAATTTGGAAGGAGTTTGATAATATCTGAGTTTGAGAGCTAGTTTTGAGGCCTTGGCAAAAATTAAGAGTTGGCCATTGACTATTCTTAATTTGGCTATCTTGAGACAAATTTGGCTATCCTGACCATATGTCAAATACAAACAAAACTGCTTTTTGATGGCTTGGAGAAGTTTTGAGATTTTGAGATAGCTTGGGATCTTGAAGGGGCTTGGTCAAGAAACATTCTTTTGAAGATATGACAAGAATTAATCAATGGCCATTGATTTTCTTGCATTTGGACATTGGAAGAACCTTTGAGGGATTCCCAAGTGCCTAATACAGATCAAAATATCTTGGTTTTTTAGAGTAATTGAGATTTTGGAGGTAGTCAAGGTCTGAAAAAATCCCAGTTTGTTAGACAGTTTTTTGAAGATAAGCATGATGAGAGGGTGTAGGATCTGATTTGGGCTTGTTCGGGTGACGGGGCAAGCTCCTAGGATTTATTAAGGCTCTAATTTTGAGAAAAATGAGGAATTTTGAGAATATGAGGGTAATATGGTAATTTTCAGCCTTTGTTGCTTCAATGTGGGAAGACTTATGCATGCTGGAGAATTCTGGAGAGAATGGGTTTAATAGACTAAAATTTATGATATTTTGAGGGTATACGGCTAAAATGGTAATTTACCAGCCTTTGATACTTTAATGTGGAACAGCTTATTAAAACTGACAAATTCAGAATAAAATGATATTGATAGATTGAAAATTGTACCCTTATAGTCGTAGAGTGTTTTTCGAAAAAATTAAGGTTTAGTTTGACTAATCCTTGAGTAGGGATTTTACACTTTACAACCAAGGTATCCATTGAGAATGTCTAACCACCTAAAGTCCAGGGATGTTTAGAGTTTGATCTTGTTGATTGCTGTAATGAACCCATTTGATCTCATTAATTATCCCAAGTCAAAATTTGGTTGCTGGAATTACTAGAACATCTTATGGACTTGTTTTGTCTCAATCTCACTTTATTAAGAAAGTACTTGGAAATTTATAAAACTTATGATAACCGTCTTGCAAGAACACCTATAGACATAAATCTTCATCTAGCTAAAAAAAATGAAAACACATTTCAATTAGAGTATTCTCAAATAATAGGCAATTTAATGTACATAAAGAACTGCACTTGATTGAATATAGCATATGTTGTTAGTAAGTTGAGTAAATACACAATTAACCAAGGGGTAGAGCACTAGAAGGCATTAGTTAAGGTACTAAGGTATTTGAGATACACCATAAGCTGTGGATTACATTATACCAGGTATCTAGTTGTAGTTGAAGGGTACAGTGATGCGAATTGGATATCTGATTCAAAAGACACAAAATCCACAAGTAGATATGTCTTTACACTTGGTGGTGCACCTATATCTTAGAAATCATCTAAACAAACTTGAATTGCTAGGTCTATAATGGAATCAAAATTTATCTCTGGATATAGCAAGAGGAGAAGCTAAGTGGCTTCGTTATTTCTGAGAGGATATTCCAATGTGGTCAAAACTTGTGCCTGCTATCTATATACATTGTGATAACTAATCAACAATTGGTAGGGCACAAATTAATATGTACAATGGTAAGTCTCGACATATTCATTTTAGACACAATACCATAAAGTAGTAGCTTTCACACGGAATTATTTCCATTAATTAGATCAAGTTAAATGATAAGATTGTGGATCTGTTAACTAAAGGTTTGACTAGAGATCAAGTAAACTGTTGATCGAAGGGAAATGATTTAAACCTATGTTTTAAAGGTCACTATAATAGCAACCCCACCTAGCTGATTGGAGATCCCAAGATCTAGATTTAAAAGGACAACAGAGTTGTGTATGACTTAGTAGTGTCACTATGGAGAAAACTTCCCCTACCCACTCCTATGATGAAATAGTGATGGTCACAGTGAAGATTGGGGTTAGCTATGCTTTTAATAATTCTTATACCATAGAAATCCAAGTAGAGTATGATAGGATACTCTTAATAGGAATTACCTACATGAGTGTAAAATGGTCACTTCTATTATAATTGTAAGGCTAAATTTTCTAAAACACTCATGAAACGTGACTTGTTCAGGGCCAAAATGAACACAATTGTGAGAATCAATTGTGTCTGGAAGGAAGCCGTGTGAATTCTACTGTCTAGGTTTACACAACCGTTGAACAGTTGAAGACATCATGTTCATTGGTTAGCTAGTAAATCCAATAATATTTTATAAAGAAAGGTTCAAAGCCACAATCTACCTCTCCTTATGCAACAACTTTTCAAAAGTACTCTCTCTGTGCCTGCATCTATGTTGCTATAAGTCAATTTCACTCATGTGGGGGATTGTTAGAAATAGTTTTGAAAATATGACTATTTGGTTAACTTTAAGCCAAAATAAAAGGGGGACCCACAAGACGTTTAATGCATGTCCATATTGGGTTGTGTTCACCTCTATGAGGAGAATAATGTCTTATGGTTGGTTACTCAAAATGTTTAATGGGTGATTGATAATTTGTCTCCAAAAGTGCCCACTTGAACACTGGTTAAAGGCTGTAAAACTTGAATAGTCCCACATTAGTTAGCTCATAAAAGTTTGGAGGTTTATATGCATCTTTCTTGGACATATACTTGGGCCTTAAGGGGCACCATAGTTTTGTGGAAGGGGGAGGACCTAGCCAACATGGGCTAAGCCTAAACACACACATTGCACCGCACTGGGTTGGTATAGGCGTGGGCAGTTTATGTGTAAAATAAATTTTTGTAATTACTATTTTTTCCTCCCCAAACATTTCAAGTAAACTGTGGATGTGTTTATTCATTCATGTGTTTTACCCTTTTACCCTCATGGTTGTTCTGAACCAAGCAATCAGAAATGTGTTTATCTAATAGCCCCTTTTACCCTCGTGACTATTATGAACAGACATAGACGTGTCTATTAATTTGCATCTTTTTACTCTTGTGTCTACTCTGAATAGTCATAAGTTGAAAAGTTTTGTGCCTCTATGTTTGTTCCGAACAATCATGAATGGTGTATTGTAGCATCTGTATAAGGGAGAGAAAAACACAGTTTTGGTTCGCTAGGCACACATATTGCTGTGCTTCTTCTGTGTGTATTTAATCATTGTATCCTGGGAGGTAGATGTCCAAGAAGTTTGTAAGCACCACTGCAAGGGGAGAAATCTGTCTTACGGACAATGTCAAACACTAGCCTTGATCAATTGCAATTTTTAACTTTTCAATTCATCTGGTCAGTAAGTCATTTCTATTTTTTTTTATTTACAAGTTTCTAGTTATTTGAAATAAATACTTATTGTTTACAAAATCATATATCGTTCATTACAAAGTAACAGTTGCTATAGTCAATGCTAGGATGGCTTGATTTTGTTTGAATTCTCCATGAGATGATCTAAATTCTAGATGAAGCATGTCATTAGGTATAGATCCAAGATCATCTCATAGAATTTCACATTCAATTTGGTATATTATGAGATTCCCCCATTCCAATTCATCTTATCATGTTGATTAGAACATTAATTTTGGGAGATTGAACATTGGATTCCCCCAAATTCCTTGAATGAAGAAAATTTTGGTTGAATCTATATGACCACCTCAAAGGATTTGTGTAGAATATATAACTTGATGAGGGATTCATTGAGCAATCATATATATGTCTATTTGTAACACCTAGCATTGCACCTAAATGCTACAAATATAATTTTATACATTTGAGGGTAAATTTGTCATTTCACATGTTTTAGATAGACCTAGACATGATTTAGAATGAGTTGAAAGACCATTGGACCACTCAGGTTTGATTTTGGAGACTCAAGGTGAAGTAAACCAAGAATTCAACAAAAACCAGTTATCAACTCTACACAAATCCCATGACCTATCACAAAATGGTGTGACTGATCACACACAAATGACACAACTCTTGGGTGTTGCAGAGCCTGCTCGTGACTAATCATAAAACTCGTGATAGATCACAGTTGTGATCTATCACAAACCCCTTGACTTATCACAATCGTGGTGTATCACAAATCACGTGACTGGTCATAGTCGTGACTTGTTAGAAACCCCATGACTTGTTACTCTTATGACTTTTTACATATATGCAAATACTATGTCACTCACCCATTTGACCCATACACATGTGGGATCTCGACTTGGACATGTTAAAAGCCTTTTAATACTTCATTTATGTCATATAGTGATTAGAAGAAAGAGGGAAAGGGTTAGAGAGGCTTGGGAAAGGAAGAGGAAGTTCTTCCTTAATTGGGTAAGTTTCACTTTTAACTTTAAAAATCTGCTAGAATAGGTGATTTTCCTTCCTAAAGCATCATGTTTTATCTAAATTATGCTAGATCTATGCCATTTTACAGATAATAGAGGTAAAGGAAAATAGATTTTGGAAGAGTTTGGGGCTTGAGTAAGGAAGAAGACAAGGATTGTGAGTGTTCATACATAATGTGCTACTCCCTTTGTTCTTCTACTATTTTCTTCTTGGTTAATCTTAAAATTGGTTGGTATTTTTATTTTTCTATCACTTGACTATTAAGTCTTTGATGTTTGGCAAGATTAAATTTCTTGATTACTATATCTATGAGATTTTTTGAATTATTATACATGATATGTTACTCTTGTGATTTCTTGTCATTATACTCATTGAAATCTTTGGTTTGGATAAGATATCAGTTTCTCATCATTTTGTTGCCTTGTTCTTGAAGTATGGTGACTTTCCTTTAGTGAGTTCTTATGATGATTCTTCTACTCTTTTGATTTCTCTGTACTTTCCTCCATTTTTAGTTGTCATTTTGAGTGGGATTACAGTTTTTTTATCACTTTTTGTTAGAGTTATGTGAGTTGATGATTTTACATATTCTATAGAATGATTCCTTCCATTTTGCCTTTGTAGAAATTTGGGTTTACATAAAATTTTGGATGTATGTGTTTTGCTAAATCTGATATACTTTGAGCATATGTTGGCTAAGATTTACTTATTCTTTTATACTACCGTCATAGATTCATTGGAATCCTAAGTTTTTCTCTATGTTTGATTGTATGAAGATTGAATCATTGTGAGATTCAAAGGGAAACATGATTTTTGTTATATGTGCTTGATATTTGCCTTGATTTCTCCACACTTGAGATTTCTATTCATATTATTACTGCTACATGGTAGTCTCTTCTTAATTTAATTGGATCCAAGTTTTGTTGCCTATTCTATTTCATATGTTAGTTGGTCATTGGTGCTATTATTATGATTTCCATTTGATTAAATCACGTAGACTTAATTTGATAAGCTCCATGGTAGCATCATTACATTTACATATCTCGTTTGGAACTCTTATCTTATGGTTGGTTTTGGAAAGTTAGAAAAGGAATTTTGAGCATTTGGTTTTGGTGTGAGTATGAGCTATTACTTTTTGTTTAGTTTTAAGTATGGGTTCTACATTATCTCACTTGTGATTTTTTGTTATACCCCGAAACCTGCATGTGAAAATTAGAGTATAATATAGGAAACACACGTACGTGGTGTCATGGATCTTGGAGTGTGACATTACCATTTCCTTGTGGAAGGGGTTTCTTACTTAAAAATTAAAACATATATATTTTTTATCTAATTAACATCATCAACTATCAACACATTCGTGGCGGAAATAAAACATAAAGAATCATCCATCATCACTAGTGCAGCGGAATATGTCATCATGTATTCTAAACTACGGAGCGTAATAAACTAAAAGTCTCCAAAACATCCATAGCAAAAAAATGAAAATCTTAGACCATACAACTAAACATAACCATAAGTATCCCAATCATGTCATAACCAGGGCCATCCAGTAGGCTACATCACATTTGTCTCCTCACATAAAAACATGCTAACTAAAATAAATCATGTCTAAACATAATCCTGTCTCATACATGAAAATGCTGGAAAATAAGACTAAACATGGAGAAAGTAATGAGACACTCCTCTCGTCCCAAAGTGTCAACTCAGGCAAAACCTGTAAGGAAGCATACTATAGACCGACGCCTAAATTGGTGGTAAAGACATGGGTAAGCTATAAAGCCCGTGAGAAAACATACATAATGTCCTACATAATAAATCAAATGTGCACGAGTATGGATCGATACCAAATCAAAAGAGGTGTAATATATATGAGTCTAACACGCTATGACAATAATCTGAATCTAATAAAATTACAAAAGTACAAAGTTGAATCAATAAGGTCTATAACTAAAACAAATAAATTCTAGTTCATAGGGAAAATGCAATATGAAATGCAAGGCATCATACAAAATACTCATATATAAGTAAGCCTTAGTACATCTCGAATAAGCTGCCTTAGCTAATAGATATCTAAATAAATGCATGTTCACAAAAGCCTAATGTAGTTCATAAACTCACATGGCCCATGAACAGTTTCTAACAAAACACACCTCGAATCAAAACAACTCAACCCATGTAGGGTTCCTGAACTAAATCTCATAAAAACATCTCATATCAAATCCAATGTATTAGCCCACATAGGGCCTCTGACAAAATTAAATATATAACCCATATAGAGTCTCCAATAAAACTGAAATCTTGAACAAAAATGGTGGGCAACTAGTGTTGTCTTCACCTATTAATGCCACAAAGTGATTATGTCTAGAAAATGGTTCATAAGACCAATATAGCCCACAAAAATCCCCAAGGACATTAAGGGTTAAGCCACAAAAATCCCCTAGGGCATCAAGGGTTGCCGTCTTCAACTATTAATTGAAATTCCAATGTATGAATCCTATAGGGATATTTTAAAAATTCCTTTTAGATTACCCCAAATTCAATTTTTGTTTAATTGATTAAATTAATCACGATATTTAATTATATTTAAATTGTGCTTTTGAATATGAATATGTTCAATTTTATTGCATGTGAGATTAAAACAACAAGTGCAATACTTGACAATACAAATAGAGAATGTATAGATAAACCACAAGCAAGCATAACATACACAAGATATATGGTGGTTAGGCACGACGGCCTACATCCACTCTCAAAAGCTCAACACCGAGCTAAATAATTTTATTAAGATTGATAATATTATAATTAAGGCTAAAATTAACAAAAAACATTATCTACTTGCCTAATAAGCTACACCCGATGTCCCTGACAGGTGTGGTCTGTGGTCTACTATTCGGTGTCTCTGGCGGAAGAGCTATGGGTCTGCACTACTGGTGTCTTTAGTGGTAATGCCAATTCCTCATGTGTCTCCGGTGGGAGTGGTCTTAATAACTTTAAAAAAGTTAAAGGTAAGGGTTTAACTCTTTGAAGGTTGATGTTGCCTTTGCACACAAGTTGGGGTTGCTCCTCATTGAGTAAAATGTGACTTTAGCTCCCCAAAGCTTCTTGATTGGCTCCTCAAGTTAGTTGAGCCAATATAGGTGGGTTGTTCCTTTCTTGAGCAAGGTGTGACTATAAAAGCTACTTTTCTTATCAAAGATTTAGACAACCCTTGGATTCTTCTACTAGATGATTTACCTTAGTAGGAACAAGGTGGAAGTAGGGAATGGTCTTTTTGGGTATAGATTTTTCTATCTAGGTTTATAGAGAGATTTTCTAAGAGTTAGAAAAGTTATTCTCTCATAAAATTCCTAAAACAAGAGTAAGAGAGTTAGAATTTTGTTCATGACCATTACCTTGCTTATTTGAGTTCATTCTCTTATATATTAGACGAAAATGATTCATGTTCATTAGATTAGAACATTTCCAAATGGTCAAATGACATTGGCCATTGATTAGAAATTGTTTTTTTAAAAATTTGACCGTTATATAGTGTTTTCGCTACTTTAGATCGATGTTAGATCAATCCAAGTGCAAAAAAAACACTCAAAACCTGTAACCCGAGAGTTGCTAGTTTGATCCCAGATCATCCTGGATTGATCCAAATTATTTGGATCAAACGGGAGGCTTGGATTGATCTTAGATTGATCCAAATGCCCTGTAATGCCTTCTAAAAACTTAGTAATGCTATAGAGGCCCTCGGATCGCCCCTCCATGGTTTGGGAAGGTCCTAAGACCTTTAGAACCTTCCTTGGACTCTTGATTCACTTAGACCATTTCTCAATACATGTTTTACCTTGTGTGAGCTTGAAGTAAGTTGTGAATCCTTTAGGATGATTTGTCGACTCCTAGAATGATGTCTTTAATGCTTCCTTAGCGCTTGATGATGATCTTCACAATGCTTGAACCCAATGACCTCCTAGACTTTAACATTACACCACTCATGCCCTAGTCTATACAATACATGCATTTTACAATTCATGAAATTTACAATACATTACATTTACATTAATGTGACCCATTATCTGGTACCTAAAATGGGCCATCAAACCAGTATAGCCCACAAAAATCCCCAGGGCATCAAGGGTTAGCCCACAAAATCCCTCAGGGCATTAAGGGTTGGTGGACAACTAGTGTTGTCTTCACCTATTAATGAATCCAGGTGATTGGGTCCAAACAAAACAATATCCTTAGATTCGGAATGATGCTTGAAATCCATGCATATATCTTGTAATATATAGCTACATAAAGATACAATACAAGAGATGTTTATATAGTGAAAACACATATGTAAGACCATAAAAAAAATCTCATGCTTAAAATTAAGCGGAAAGTAGTACCTCATATACTCACACCATAACCAAATACTTAAAATTTCTCTTTTAACTCCCCAAAATTGACAATAGTATAAAATCCCAAGGAAGACATGTGTATGCAATTACACTAATGTGGAGCTCATCAAATCAAGTGTAAGTGGATATAATAAAGTGGAAAACATAAATCATCAATGAGAAACTAACATATGAGATGGCATAAGCAACAAAGCTTTGAGCCAATTAAAGTAAGTAAAGACTAACAACTAGTGATGATGATATGAATAAAAATCTCAACTATGGGGAAATCAAGGCAACCATCAAGCATATGAAATAAAAATCATTTTTCCTTTTTAATTTTACAAGGATTCAACCTTCTTACATTTAATCATAGAGAGAAGCTTAGGATTTCACTGAAGTCATGATGGTAGCAAAGTGGAAGGATTAAATCTTAACTAATACATGTTCAAATCGGAATAGCTTAACCATTCACAAATATAATCCATAATTTTATGTAATCAAGCTCTATACTAAGTTACAGTGGAACAAATCACTCTATGGAGTAATTGAAATGGCCAAATTCACGTAGATTTAGTAAGGAGTAATAAAAATTATGTCATCTCACCTAAAATGGCAACAAAAAAAGGAGGAAAGTGTAAAAAGTTTGAAATACTAAAGTAATCAACTTAATAACTCACTATTCCTCCATAGATTTAGTATTTGGATGAAGGAAACTTATCAGACTTCAAAGACTTAGCAAATAAGTGATAGAGAAATCAAAATATCAACCAACTTAAGGATTAAACAAGAAGAAAATAGTAGAAGAACAAAAGAGTAGGACATCATGTATAAACTCTCACAATCATGGTTTTCCTCCTTGCTTAAGTTTTAAAATCCTTCAAGACTTCATTCTCCTTTCCTCTATCCTTTGTAAAATGATATATTACTAGTGTAAATTAAATAAAACATGAAGATTTAGGAATAAAATGAGCTAATCTTGAAGACTTTTTCAATCAGGAGTGAAACTTACTCAATTGGGGAAGAACCTTCCTTTCTTAGCTCAAGAACTTCCCTAGACTCTTTAAGCCTTTTCCTCTTTATTGTAATAATGAAAAATGACCTAAATATAGTCTAAATATGGTTTAAGTTGTACTAGACGAGATCTCACACGTGTGGGAGTTGAATGGAAAGAAGCCACGTATGCCCATATTTCATGACTGGTGACACATGTATCACGACATGGGTCCTGAAATTTGTGACCAATCATGGGGTTTGTGACAGGTCACGATGTGACCGATCATGGGGTTTGTGATCGGTTATGAGTATGATTTTCATCCACCCGAGAGTTGTGCCCCTTGAGTGTGACCGAACACACTTGCTGGGTCAAAAATGTTGAATTTTTTATTTCTTCTCATTGAGTCTCCAAAGTCAAACCCAAGTGGTCCAATGGTCTACCAACTCATTATAAATCATGTTTAGGTCTATCCAAATAATGTAAAATGACAATTTCACCATTTCAAGAAAAATCACATTTTTATCCTTTATGTGCAACACAGGGTATTACAGTTTTTACTATATGGACATCTCTTTCATTGTATCCATATGTAGTTACATATGACTCTTTATATGCATGTGAAAGGAAGTTTACAGTTCTTGAACAAAGAAATTAGTAAAATTCATTTAAACAACCACATATCTACATATGTTTTCCCATGATCATCATATG
>JAOXJP010196677.1:0-12148 GCA_025762735.1 Platanus orientalis
AAGATGTACGCAGCCTTACCCCCATTTCTGGAGAGGCTGTTTCCGTGACTTGAACCCGTGCCACCAAGGACGCTAACGGTAAGCCTTACCGTTGGGCCAAGCCGCCCTTTCATGATATAACATAGGTAAACAACATAAATTATTTTCCTTTTTTTGTACATTTATTTATTATTTTTAATAATAAAAACTAAAAAATGACATGATGAAATTGGCATGTCAATTGCAAATGAATGCATTTTTTGGAATATTATTAATGTAGAACATATTAGCTAATTACATATTTGTTATTAATTCTTTTAATTTTTGGAATATTAAATAAATAATTTTTTTTTGAAATTTCGAAGAACACGGTGAATCAGTAGGTTTTGATCCTAAAACATATGGATCCATGGTCGTTTCATCATTAAGATATTCCAATATTTTTATTTTATTTTATTTTTCTAATTTTCAGATTTTTTTTCCATTTTCACCAAAAAATCCTTTAGATCTTCAAAGGATGGGTCAAATTAGGTTTTTGATGCTTAAAATCAATAGATTTAGCATCTATTTGTGATAATCTACTGATTTATTCAAAAAAAAAAAAGAAAGAAATTTGAAGAATAAATGAAATAACTCGCATCGAATTCGAACTAGCGAAGAATATGTGAAAACCACTCTTTGATCTTATAAATACTTAAGTTTTTTAAAATTTTCTTGCGAAAGATTGCAAGAAATCAGAAGAATGGGAAAGTATAATCAATTTGCAACTAAAAGGACGATGGTTGAGGGGTTTTGGAATGAGTTTGGGGGGGCTTTTGTGCGAAACCCCCAATTTTTTTTGGATATTTTAATGTGTTGGAGTCGGGATTGTTGATCCCTAGTTTGGATCGGGCGATCCCGGATTGGATTGAGTGATCTGCACTAGAATCAAACGATTCGAATGGTAGGATTGCCGATTCCGTTATGCTACAGTTGGGTCGTCTGATCCCAACGCAGGATTGGCCAATCTGGTACGATTCAACACCGGATCGCCTGATCTGGCGGTGGGATCATTTGATCCCATGCAGATTGCGATCTACATCCCAGGACTGAATGGTCTGATCCTGATCCGGATCCGGATCGGATGATTCGATCCCAAATCGTCTAAGTTTTGAAACCATGCTCCCAAACTTTAAGGTGTTTGGAGATGCAAGAATTAATATACTTCAATACCTCACTCTCAGGAGGAACATTGTTTTCTCTTGGGAACACACTTTGGAAACCAGGTCGTGAGTTCTAATCCTTATGGAAGTAAAAGTATTCTCCTAGACGTAGTATTGCACGTGTGTGCACAAGTTGTGGACTCACACCTGGTTCCCTAAGTGTTCCTAGGAGAAAACAATGTTCCTCATGAGGAGGGATATTGACGTATATTGATTCTTGTTTCTCCAAACACCTTAAGGTTTTGGGAGAGTTGGTTAGTTTACTATTAGCATGGTATCAAAGCCAGGTTAGGTTGCGAGTTCAAATCCGCGTGGAATTAAAATTATTCTCCCAAACATAATAGTGCACGTGTGGTAATGATTTGTGTGGACTTGCACCTAGTTCCCTGAGTGTTCTTTCTGAGGGGGGTGTTGAAGTATATTAATTTGTGTGTCTCCTAACACCTTAAGGTTTTGGGAGAGTTGGTTAATTTACTGTTAACATGGTATTAAAGTCAAGCCAGGTCGCGAGTTTGAATCCTCGTGGAAGTAAAAGTATTCTCTTAGACGCAGTATTGCATGTGTGTGCACAAGTTGTGGACTCACACCTGGTTCCCCAAATGTTCCCAGGAGAACAGTGTTCCTCCAGAGGTGGGGTGTTAAATTATATTAATTCTTGCATCTCCGAACACCTTAAGGTTTTGGGAGAAATGGTTAGTTTACCTTTAACATAGCCTTCATACTATAAAATATAGGTATTAGCTTTGTTGTTTTGTTGTACATCCCTATCATAAAGCCACACCCATTCAAATAGGATGTGTGTGACCTTCATTGGAATCACCTCACACAAAAAAGATTGCTTGTACTTCTAAGGTCATTGGCTTTATAGTAACCTTCATACTATGATAGGAGAAAATATAGGTATTAGCTTTGTCATTGTATTGTACATCCCTATCATAAAGCCACACCCATCCAAATAGGATGTGTATGACCTTCATTGGAATTACATCAAACCAAAAAAGGATTCTTGTATGACCTTTGCTTATAGAGAACAAACACCTCTTGGAAACTGTAATAGTGGTATCATTAACCCATAGAACCTTGTGTGGTTGTGGATGCTTCTTTACTGGTTAGCTTATTCATAATTCCGTGGAACCACAATCATGCTACTCCATTATCAATAATCAGCTTACACATGTTAACCTCACATCTAACTTGCATGTGGAAAATGTTAAGGTACAATGAAAATTGTAAGGAGTTTCAAGACTTGGGAATGGGGGATATGAAATAAGAATGGAAGGCATTCAGAATTCTGGAAATATATAAAGTTTTGGTTCTTTCGTTCTCTCTGCTTAGCCTGGTGGCTTTGTCTTGTATAGCTGCTGTTTTTGTATATTGGGTTGGAGGATTTCTCCTTCCCTTACAGTAATTCAATCATATTCTTATTAAAAAAGCTATTTTAATACAGCAGACCAAATTCATGAAATAATCCTCCTCCATATTCTGCTGTCTTGAAATATTATTAGCTTTAGGTGAGGTTGGATTGATAGTGGTCTGAGAAATCTGGGTCTTCCACTTCTCTAGATTAGAGATACAATCACACATAACGCTTATCTGTTCTGCAAGTCACTAAAGAATCTCATCGCTTTGGTTGTTTGTGAATTGTGAGTCTTCCCCAAAAAGTTTTTTCAACTTCTAGTTGCCATGGTGCTAAAACCTAGGCTTTGATACCAAATGGATGAAGGAAACTATTAGGGGAATAGGGAAAACAACTTTGGAAGTAATCTAAGCGTCGTGGGTTAACTCTGAACAATTAAGTTTAGGATTTTGAAGGGATTTAAAAGTTAAAATCAGATAGCAGAATTTTTAATGGATAGAAACCTGATATATGGTAGCTGCAAGGTTTAGGGAAGATTATAGATGAATTCTTGGATTGAAATGACGGAATAAAGAGAAACTGAGTTGTCTTGAAGAATTCATACATAAGAATTTATTCAGAAAATTCAGCAAACTAAAGGAATTGCAGATCTAGGGTTTCCTTTTTAATAGGGACCAACTTCAGATAAATAAATAAAATTCGGAGAGAACTAGATAGAAAACAAAGGATTGATAATTCCAGTGGAATCAACATTATTGGATCTAGGAATCAGCACCTAGAGATTCTAAAAGGCATTGGCCCCTTATGGGAAAAGTCTTGCATCAACACCACTTTCAAAAGTTTGGGCTTCAAGGGAGTTCCTCATTCATTCACTTAAAAATGTGGGTTTATTAGTATTTAGCCTTCACACTGTAGACTACCAAATCCTACTCAGACTGTCTAATAAAAATAAAATCGTAAAGTATATCCCATCTCAGAGTGATACTGTTGGTACATGTTTTTTTTTTTTGGGATAGATAATGAGAAGTGGCACCCAGGAAACGGGAAAGAAGAGAGGAAAAAACAAAGAAGCAATAAAAAGAAACCATTGGGTTGATACAATGCCTTCAAAATCAAATATCCAATCACTAAATTTGGCCCTCTTAAATCAAGCAAGGTGGGAAACCCAATGGAATAGCAAAGCAAGACTCTGTTCCGGAAACTTCAAGGGATCACTCACTGCCCCCTAAAAAATTCTGGCGTTGCGTTCCATCCAAACGAATCAGCACACAATGAAGGGAATACATCTTCATTATACTTTTCCTCTTGGGGATAAATTACCCACTCTTTCACCATTCCACATTACAAGGAGACTTGAGATGGACTCTGGCATGGTCCATGGCCACTTGAATCTAACGAGGAAAAAGAGCCATACCGAAAAGGCAATTTGGCAGTGGAGAAAAAGATGATCCGTAGATTCAGCTTGAGAATAGCACATGCTACACCTGTTGGCCATTTGCATACCCCAGGCCATGAGGTTATCCACTGTAAGGACCCTTTACCATGCCACCAAACAAAGGAAAAAGGCTGTCTTGGAGGGCATGAGAGACTGCCAAATCATCTTGGAGAGACTGAAATTTGAATCATAGTGATCCAACGCAAAGTAAAGAGACGTCACAGAAAATGCCCGACTTGTCCCCTGTCCAAAGTCTACAATCCTCTTCCTCTTCATTGCCACTGATGTCCTATCCAATCTCTCCAACAAGCCAGCAATGGCCTCCATTTCCCAATCATTAATAGACTGGCGAAGATAAAGGTTCCAAGAGCAAGAGGAAGGGCTGTGAACAAGGTGCTTGTGCACTGTGCTATCTTTCCTTAAGGCTAAATGAAAAATTTCAGGATACTCCACCTCAAGGGATGAGGAGCCACACCGAACATCCTTCCAAAAAAGAATGGATCTGCCATTAGCCGCTTTAGAGACCACATGCTTCAAGAATACATCATAACCTTTGGTAATACTCTTCCACATTCCTGAACCAAGGGGTCCACAGGAATAGTGCTCATCCATCCCAAGGCATGAGATCCATATTTAGCATCAATCACCTTTGTCCATACAAATTTTTTTTGCTCTAAAACGCCATGACCACTTGCAAAGGAGATATTTGCTCATAATCTTTAAGGATCGGATTCCAGGACCGCCATACTCGCAAGGCTGATAGATATGCTTCCATCCAACTAAATGATACTTTGGCTCTTCTTAAATGAAATCCCAGAGGAAGTTTCTATGGGCCTTCTCCAGCCGTTGTAACACCAAGGCAGGAGCATTAAAAAGAGACATATAATACATGGGAAAATTAGATAGCACACTCTTCAGAAGGATAAGTTTATCTCCTTTAGAAAGGTATCTACCCTTCCAAGAAGCAAGGTGCCACTCCACCCTCTCAATAACAAGATCCCTAAGGGATTTAGCATTGCTTTTAGCATCCAACAACAGTCTCAAATACGTCACTGGCAACGAGGAGGTTTGACACCCCAAGGTACTTGCTAACTCGTCCAAGTCTTGGACATTGCCAACTGGCCCAACTCCCATAAGCATGCTTTTGTGGATGTAATTACCAAGGTAAGGGACATATTGTCTTTTTTATTTTATTTTTTCTCTTTGTACATTTGATAGAAGAATGTGGGGTTGCGTAGAGAACACACAAAACCCTATCCATTTTTTTTCTTCTCTTCTTCCAATTCTTCTCATTCTTCTCTTTTTTGTTTCTTTCTTTTTGAATCAGTGCAGCAGATCTTCTCTATTTCCAACTGATACCCTAAAAATATTTTGGTTATAACTTCCCCAAATCAAAAGCAAGTCAAATGGGTAAGTGATAGGAATCATTCGTCACATCTAAAGACCTACCAGAGAAGGCCAAAAACTGTCCGTTTTTATATGGTAATACTATGACAATATGGGGCCCACATGGGAATTGGAATGATGATGAGCACGGTGGAGCAGTTCTGTGGGTTTCTTAGATACCCCATGTTGCATTAGTTAAGGTGCTACTATGGGGTGTAACAAGGGGTAATTGGGGGTTTTTTGTCACTCAGTGGCATTGCTATAAATATCAGGGATTCTGGAGGGAAGTCTATAGGGTCTAGATTACTGCTGGCCGCAGTTGGATATCTGAATTACTATTTGATTTTATTTACATTATGCTCTTAGTAAGTAGTAGTAGGGAATATTGAGATGGTTCTAATTAGTTTTATGCTGTATTTTCTTTTTAGAAACTAGTTTCTTTTATGATAAGCAACTATTCTAAGCACTTTTTAGAAGGTTGCTGGGTAGGATAGTTACTAAAAATCTGATGTAAAGCCTCTAGAAAAGGGTTGAATGTGGGGAAGAGATTATGACTTTGATGGATACAATTTTATTACTCTTGAAGTGTGATTACTTCTAATGTGTGATTGCCTAGTTCTCCTTCTTATTCTTCAATTGTCTACCACTGTTACAGCAGGTTGTTTATACTTTCTACAATCTCTAGACTTTGGTTTCATTGTCTACAAGCTGCCCAAACTGAAGGTTCTATATTCAGCCTGCATTCACCTATAGTGCTGAAACCTAGCAATTCTACATTTAATTTGGTATCAGAGCCAAATCAGCACTATGACTAATAGATGTGGAAGGAATTTTAGATGCAAACTCACTGATAAACAAAGAGATGACTTTCTCTACACCATTACAACAACAACAACAACAAACAGCCTTATCCCAACTATTTGGGGTCGGCTACACGATTATGGAGAGAATTGAAGAGTTGGAAGCCAAAGTTGAAGAGCTACAAGGGGTTGTTTCTTAGCCCAGTAAAATCCAGCAACTATCTCACATGGTGCTTCATCTAGTGCACCAAGGAATGAAGGAGAGCAAGGAGAGAATATTGATTCTTCTAAAGAAAGAGTTCCTTCACCACCTGCTAGGATCAGCCCTAGAGCTGTTCAACCTTATGAGAAGCAGCCATCTCTTGTGCACACGATGACTGAAGCAATGGGTGTAGGAACAATATAAAAGGTATTATCCTCATGATTCTGTTGGTGATATTACTAAGAAAGTAACAGTAGAAGTACCTGATTTTGCTGGAAAAATTGACCAACAAGCCTTTTCGGACTGGCTTGCTAATCTAGAAAGGTATTTTGATTGGTATAATATGATTGAAGAAAGGAGGGTTAGATTCGCTACAATGATGCTTGTTGGACAATCACAAGTATGGTGGACTGGTGTAGAGAATGAGATGAGAGCTGGGGGACACCTACCCATTATTCATTGGGAGGAGATGAAGTTTTGCTTAAAGTGGAAATATATCTTTTATGATTACCAAGATGAGCTCTTTGATCAGCTCATTTCTCTTAGACAAGGGAGTATGACTGTTGTAGAGTACATGAATAAGTTTGAAGGGCTGAAGATCCGATGTCGAGGGGTTGAAGATCCATGGCAAACACTAGGTAGGATTGAGGGCTGAAATTCGTACTCAAATTGATGTCACATTGTATCTACAATGTTGACGAGCCCTTTCAATTAGCATTGAAGATAAAGAAGAGTATGAGACAGTCTTTTAATAGGAGGATTTTCTCTTTGTGCTGGGGAGACGATTGCAAGAAGGTCTAATGGGGCGGGTAGAAATTCCAAGCCAGCACCTCCTAATAATTATAGCCTTTCCAACGGTCTAAGCCTAATTCTGGATATGATTTTAGAGGCAAGGAACCACTAGAAGGTGGTAGTTCCAGAGGAAACAACAAAGTGGATTAGACTTTTGTTTCATCATCTGCATAAAAGCTGTCCAACCTGAAGGCTCTATATTCATCCTACATTTCACCTATAGTGCTGAAACCCATTGATCCTAAGTCAGTAAGTTTTGACACCCCCACCCCCCTCCCGAGGAAAAGAAAAGAGCTTTGGAAAAGTGATGGAGATAGAACTTTTACCACTTAAAAATTAAATAAAACCCACTCTACTAAAAAGAAATAAAACCTCCAAACTGACTGGCAGGAAATTAACCCAGATTAAATTAAAACTGACTAAAAAAAAAAAAAAAAAACTATTGCAAAACAAAATTTTTGAACCAAAATACCAAAAATACCTTTTCAGGGGAGACTAATGAGATTTCTGTTTTCTTTGGCATACTGGACTGGATTTGATGCACTTGAAATATGAAATTCAGGCCCACAAACTTGAGATGGGCTGTTCCATGTACGCAATGATCTTATCTTGGTGTTCAATTGGAAACGTGTATTAAGGCTGCTTCATCTTTGAAGCTGGTGGTTGAGAGCTTTGAGAATAGACTAGCTGGTTCATGGCTGGAAAATTAAATAGTTATCCAGGGGTGGCAATTTAACATTAGTGAAAACACACTTGTGAGTTTCCACAAATATTCTCAATTTTTACGGTGCCAATATTTGTGGTGAAAAGCTGGAGCAGGTTCAAAGATATTTTCATTTTAAAGAGTGGGAAGAAGCTATAAACATCTACTTGTAGCTTGGTGCAAAATATGCAAACCTAAAAGACTTCGTGGCCTTGGGCTTAGACCTATTTTTCTCATGAACAAGGCTCTTTTATGCAACTAGCGGTGGAGAGTTTTTTATTTTTATTTTTTATAGGGGGTATGAAAGAAGTTTGTGATAGGGATGTAGGATGTAGTTGCATTTTTCCTTCAAAGCACACCCCATTCGGGCTATTTGCCCGGGCGTAAAAAAACCCGATTTACCTGGTGTGTGGGAGAGGCAGGGAGTCCACATGACCCAAGGACATAGTCAGGTGCTCTAAGAGGCCTGGATACCTCGGTTATCAAAACAAACAAAAAAAAAGAGTTACGGCCTTGGGGAATCTAATATGATTAGATTTTGGAAGGACTTGTGGTGGAGAAATTCAAAATTGTAAATGAATTTCCCTTGTCTCATGAAGAAAAACTTATTTCAGGCTGTCTCGTATCTCATGCCATGGGTCTTAACTGGAATTTAGGTTTCTGCATAGGCCTTAAAGAGGTGGAAGTGCAAGAAGTAACATCCCTTGTAAAGAACCTAGAGCATGCCTTTATTTCCTCTTCTGACATTGATGTTGGAGTGTGGTCCTTCTAGCCCCATGGCATTTTTTATTCAAATCTTTTTTTTTTAAGGTTCTGCATGGTGATTGTCAAAGGGGTTATCTGTTTCCTTACATCATCCTTACATAACCATTTGGCTCCATTCTTCAAGAATATGGTCATGGAGATTATCTTATTACTGTAGAGTCTAGAGCCTTGGTGTCCGGGTTGAACATCTCTTCCAGTGGACTCCATGGTCTGCCAATGATGTCGCTGACCACCTTGCAAGAAGTGGGGGTGCTTGGGGACACATTGTAGGGGGGGGGGTGTTACCGTGTTATTTCTCCGTTATATGGGATTCGGCTAAATCTTTTTCAGCTTTTTTCTTTTTGTTTGTGCTGTTTTTTCATCCTTTGTTGTATAGGAGCATGACCTTGTACATTTTTCGTAGTCTTTAATAGTTATTTCTTGTTATCTAAAAAAAGGAGTATAAGTAGAGAGAGGTAATAATTGGGACTGTGGAAGTACTCATACTAACTGTAGGACGAGCCATTGGAAGGGGCATAACAAACTTTGAAGAAGATTTCTTGGAAGGTATAGGGTCTGAGGTGGGTAATGATTGAAACATGATTTTTTTGGGATGATGTTTAGTGCATGAATCGTCCTTTAAGAGGAAGAGTCCAAGATTTGAATACAGTTGCTTCCAGCAAATTAAGTTGGCTGACTATGTGGACAGAGTGGAGAATTCAGTGATCTGGGTGCCTTTCCTTAGGAGTTCTTTAAATGACTGTTTTATTTGGGGATCCTATCCTCGGTAAGAGCCGTAGAGGCGCTGGAAAGTCTTGAGGGGGGAAACATTCAACTGAATTTAGATGAACGAAAAGTGAGGAGTCTTGAGAATTAAGGGGTGTTCACGGTAAAATCATGGTACAATTCTTTTTTGATGAATATGAACAACTTTTTTCACTGCTTTAATCTTGTCTTCCCTCACAAGACGGTTTGGTTCCACAAGTCTCAATTAAGATAATGAAGAAAAAGAAGACAAAATAATTTGTCCTTAATTGAACTTAAGTTCTAACCATCCATACAAAATAATTTTTAAAAGTTAAAACTACAAAGACTCCTAACTAAATTGGAAACACATACACGAGAAAACCTAAGAGGTTCAGTCAACCCTTTTCCATAATTGATGTGTCCATATTCTGGAGCTGGGGCCCACTTGCTTCTTATGTGGGAGCACATAGAGTCCAATTGAATGCAGCTTTTGGGCTAGTTGTTATTTGCCTGTTGTGTGGGTATTTCAGGCCTTCTGTCGGACTAAAGAAGTCAGGGTGCTCGAGTTTAGACCCTACGTCATATGTTTAACGAAAGTATATCTAAAAAGGTTAAATCCTCTTGCATACATGTTGATGATGTTGATAATTTTTTGCCTGCTTGTTGTCATTTAGAATGTCTCTCTCTCTCTCTCTCTCTTTCTTTTCTCTCTTTTTAGCGTCAATCCACGGGTTGTTGGATTTGTTGTATTACATAACTTGTCCTAGGAGTAGGGGTGTAACTCGGGCAGGTTCCGTTGGGTTAGGGCCAACCAAAGCCCAACCCTAAGAAGGGAAATTCCGCCAGTAACTTAAGGATCATCTAAAGTGTTCAATCTAAACCTGCACAACTCCAAGAATGTAATTGTGTGGTTTTGATAGAACGTGTATATGGTAAAGTTGCCCATCAACTAAAAAGTATTCTGGTTAATCACATGAACAAGACAAAACACATGAAAAGTAGAGCTGGTCGATTAATAATATTGAATCAGTTGGCTGTAGTCTCTAAATGAAGTCACATTGTGATTTCCCAATCTAAGCCCAACCCGAAGTTCTAATTGGGTCAATTGGGTTTGGGTTGAGCCTAGCCCAACTTGCACCCCTCTTGAAGTTGTAAGCCAAAAGCTCTCCGTAAATGCATATGGAAAACATGATAGATTTGTAGAAATCTAATTATTGTGCATCCTGGATTTTTAATTAAATAATTAGGAGATAATGGCTTGTATTTGTTGTCATTTCTTTGTATCCTTATAGATGGAAATCTGTAGATATTAGGAAATTAAAGATTGATAAGGCAAGAGAGCCCCTTTCTTTTCACTTTAATAGCAGAGCCTTTTGTTGGAATGATCTGAAAGGGGAAATGTGTTATTCTGAAATTACGGATTCTTCCTATTTTAACTATCTTTTATTGATGCTTTTCTTTTGATTTATTATGGGTTATATTGAGCCTTCTATATTCTGAGCTTGGTCTTATCAAATGTTCAATAGGACTCAATGGATAAAACAGACTCTTGGAGGGAACTTTTTGACGTTGTGATTGCTCAAGCTAATAAGCCAGATTTCTACACTTCTGAACACCCATTCCGGTTTTTATCTTTAGCTTTCTAATATATATACTTATTGTTAGATAAACTTAAAGGATTTCTTATTTGATCTTGTTTTATTTATGCATATAAGGTAGAGTTAGTGTTTTGCTTTAGTTCGTCACAACTTGAGAATGATTCATGTATTTTAATTATTTGCATTAGTTGTCTTTGCGCATCTCTAATTACAAGGGCTTTGAAGGCTTTTCTTGTAAGCAAATGCTGGAGCTTTAATTTGACAGTGGTTAATATTTAGGAGAAACGATACATGTGTGTGTGTGTCTATATATATATTTTGGTTGAGTCTTGCTTTCTTGTTTGTAGCTCATATTGTATGGAGATGGTAGGTGTAAGGTAGAAGAGTTGGATTATGGTTTTATGGGGTGGAAGAAGAAGAAAAAAAGTGAAAGAAGAGAGGAAGGGGAAATTTGAAGAATATGAATGAGATTGTGTGTATCCCATTTTTTCCTCAGTAGTTTCTATATAAGTACATCATCTATATGGTATAGTATTTGTATACCATACCAACTACCACCAAACAGAATACAAAATTGCAAGTAATGCTCTTCTATTAATGCCTCGTAATATGTTATGAATACTACATTTCTTCAACATTAAAGAAACAAAACTGGAATTAAATGCTTTTCTATTATCAAGAAGGCTATATATGTATTCATGCATACGTCAGAGACAGAAAATGGTGGTCATGATACACCAGGGGGTGATTTTAAATGGAAGCTGAAAAAGGGTGAAGGATAAATGTTAGCCTTACATGGATGTAGGACCAAAATTCCCCGGTGCTGAAGTGTCATAAATATTTAACGATTATTTGTTTGTGTAGAAGAAATTGCTTGATGAACAAATTTAATATTGCAACACGGAATTATAAATGAGAGAAACTATTGTCAATTAGCTGCTTCCATGTGAAATGGATATCCCATTAAGAAGTGAAGTGCTTGCATGCAGCAAAGGTGATGTAGGATACCAATTGGAATTGGTCCCACTAGAATTAGTACAACAACAACAACAACAAACAGCCTTATCCCAACTATTTGGGGTTGGCTACATGAATCCTGTTCCGCCATTCTACTCTGTTTAGGGCCTTATCTACTGTTAAATTACAAGCTGCCATGTCCCTCTTTACTACCTCCACCTAGGTCAATTTTGGCCTTCCTCTAGT
>JAOXJP010196688.1:0-12148 GCA_025762735.1 Platanus orientalis
TCCTCACTTTTAATGCATCTAACATGGTCTAGGTCTCTACATTTCCTATCCCTTATTCTCACAAGTTTATATACACCAATTTCACCCTTCTTAGTACCTAACTATGATAAAGGTCATCATATGCCCTGAATTTTGCATCAATTATAGCATTCCTAGCTTCTTTTTTAGCATTTTTATATCTTTCTAGGTCTTCTATATTTTTAGTTTTTTGTCAATTTTTATCACAACGTCTTTTATCTCTAATGGTTTTTTGGACTTCATCATTCCACCACCATGTTTCTTTAGATGGTTACACTTTCCCTCTACATTCTCCAAGAACCTCTTTTGCTATTCTTTTAATGTAGCCAGCCATTTCATTCCACATGACCATTATATCTTCTTCCAAATTCCACCATCTAATTCTTGTGTAATTAATTTCTCGTTTCTTTCTTTTCCATCTTTTACTATGAACATCTAACACCATTAGCCTATGTTGTGTGATTAAACTCTCCCCTGAAATAATCTTACAACCCTTACATATTAACCTTTCTAGCTTCCTAGTAAGAAAAAAAATCTGACTTCTATTTGACCCACTTTTAAAAGTAACCAAACGTTTCTCGCTCTTTATGAAGTATGTGTTTGCTATTGCAAAATCATATGCCATTGCAAATTTTAGGATTGCTTCTCCAACCGCATTCCTTTCTCCAAATTCATATCTTCCATGGACTCTCTCATATCTGTCACTAGTTTTCCCCACGTGTCCATTTAAGTCCCCTCTTATATATATTCTCTCAGACTCGGGAATTCCCTGGACTAATCCATCCATGTTTTCCCAAAATTGTTTTTTATTAGTTTCATCTAGTCCTACTTGAGGTGCATAAGCACAAATTATGTTAATTATCTCTTTTTCTAAGACAAGTTTAATTGATATAATCCAATCACCTATTCTCTTAACAACTACAACTTCCTCATTTAAATCTTTATCTACTATTATTCCTACCCCATTTTTGTTATTGGCTTCTCCTGTATACCAAAGTTTAAAGCCATCAATCTCCTTAGCCTTTTTCCCTTTCTACTTAGTCTCTTGAAGACAAGCAATATTAATTCTCCTTCTCACAGTATCCACTAACTCTATAGTCTTACATGATAAGGTTCCTATGTTCCAAGTTGCTAAGCAAATTCTACTCTCTTGGATTAACTTTTTTACCCACACTCGTCCATGGTGTGGGAACCCTTACATGCTTATCATTGCATCTGGGCACCGAAACAACATTCATTGGCAATTTTTTGCTACATTCGGGGAATGAGGCGCCCCTCGCCAATTTTTCACCACATCCAGGGAATGAGGCGTGTCGCTTAAAGGGAACACCCTAGAATTATATCGTATTTCTAGGATTCATGTTTAAATGGTTTGAGTGGGTTTTTATAGCCGGTTCTCAACCAAACGCCAACCCTCCTTTATCTGAGCTTGGGATTGGCAATGTCTGAAGATACAAACATTCGCGAAGTTTTTGAAATTATATAATTCACATTTATAAAATAAATATACTATATGTTATTTAACATTGTTTTTGTTACTCTATATAAGTTAAATCATTGGTGCAAGCTGGCCCACCTCAAGAGGACCCAAGACTAATGAACCAGGCCTAGGTCTATTGAGCCCAATAGGAGGCCAACAGCTAGTCTAACAAGGCGAGTCAAACTATGTGCAGCTGTCAACAGCACCCAATAAAGCAATCAACCACATTCACTGTTAGAATAATTATCTCCCTCTAATTTAGTATCCTTATTTTATTTAAGTCTAGATTTAATGAATGTCTTATTTTAAGGAAAGAAAATCCATGTACAGTAAGAAATTACTTTAATTGGTTCCTCAAAAGCCAAATTAAGGACCCCCCCCCCCCATGTATTCCGAAAACAGTATCAATAATATTCAGAATTCCTCTGGATGAAACCCATGAGTAACTGTGAGAGTTGAATGTGCCTAGATTTGGGAGGATCTTTCCACCAACCCAACTACGTCAAATTGAAATTGATGTTAGAGACAAACCCTCGATGGATCATGCTTTGAATCAAAAACACGTTAGTTGATCTTAGTTTATCTTCAAATCTATCATTACCTATTTCTTCTTTATATTCCCATCCATTTTTTGTTTTATT
The DNA here is from genome assembly GCA_025762735.1 of Platanus orientalis. Classification (NCBI taxonomy): domain Eukaryota; kingdom Viridiplantae; phylum Streptophyta; class Magnoliopsida; order Proteales; family Platanaceae; genus Platanus; species Platanus orientalis. The sequence goes on from JAOXJP010196688.1 coordinate 2,140, forward strand.
TTTTAACATTTTTTTAATTACCATCCATCAACCAACTTTCCATTTCAACTTGCATTTAGATATAAATTCCTACAATTTCCATTTCATTTACATATCCTACAAAAAAAGAATTTAGGGCTCTCTTGGGGAAAAAGAAAAACTTAATTGATGGGTTTACTGGGTTGGCTTTGTTTTGATTTCAATTCCTTGTCATAAACCAACCCCAACCCCAACCCAAACCCAATCAGAAACCATAAGTTTTTCTTTTTCCCCAAGAGAGCCCCAAATTTGGCCTTTATTTACAAACATAATCTTGCACGAAAGCAGAATACTGCTCTAGTACCAAAAGGAAACAATGTACTGTTCTCATACCAAGTTATTAAATAACAAATAACAGAAAATGAAGGAGAAGAATAGAGAAAGAAGAAAATAGCAACTAAATCACACTAGTTGCTGTCTAAGTGATCACACCTAGGGTCGAAGTAAATCACAGTACCAAGAGCTTTAGCAATTTGCTTCATTCAATAATCAGTTTCATAGGCATCACTACTTAGCCAGCAAGGAGTTTGTCTTATACTCTACCCATGAGGCACTTAAGCACCTAAACTCTTAGCAGAAGATCAGTGTTCACCATGTCAAGTGGAGTGCATATTTATAAGAGTTCTCCTTTGTTATTCGACACAAGGACGCAAAAAAAAAACAGGTTGTTAATGCCTTGATCTGCCGTGCACACTTATTGTAAGCCATTTTAATCACTATTCGAGAATTTGAAGAGATACGACGTGAGTATGCTGAAGACAAGGACATCTAACAAATTTATGTGGAAATTCTTAGTGGAGAGCATATGAAACATCCACACTCAGCATTTATGATGGCTACTTGTTCTGAGGGACACAACCTATCCTACTAGTCACGCCTATCTACGAACATATTGTAAGAGAATTACACACTAGAGGATGTAGCAATCATTTGTGTTGTGATAAGACAAATAACTTTTGGGCTCGTCTAAAAAACAAACATTGCAGAAGTTTATGAGTTGCGCCGAGGTTGTCAACTTGATAAGGGCCAAAAGAAAAATAGCAGATTGCACCAACCAATACCTCCCACGTGCTCCACAGAAAGATATCCACATAGACTTCATTATGGGTCTGCCAAAGACCACCCAAAAATTTGACTCAATTTTGTAGTGGATGATTCAAAGATGGCTCATTTCATACCTTGTTCAACTACAAAATACGCTTCCAAGATTGCTTAATTATTTTTCCATAAGGTTCACCTTCACAGGCTTTTGAAGACACTTGTGTCAGACCACACGACCAAATTAATGAAATATTTTTGTAATACCTTTTGGATAGCAACGAAAACCAAACTCCATTTTTCCAGTGCCTAACTCACTCAAACTGATGGTCAAATGAAAGTGATAAATCATAGTTTGGGAAAATTATTACAGTGTCTTGTCCGTGATCCAATAGCTATGTGGGACATTGTGTAGCCCATGACCAAATTTTCCTATAATAATCCAGTCAACACTTCCATGTGGATGTCTCCTTTTGAAGCGAATACTAGTATACGTACACATCCTACAATTGATTTGGTCCCTCTACCCAAGACCGAAAGCAGATGTTGATGAATTATCTGTCATATTGCTGCAAATAATGAGCTAAAAACAATGTAGATGCAAGACATCGTCTCGTCAAATTTAAGGTAATATGGTAATGGTCCAAAATCATTTTGAACGGTTACCCTTCAAACCCTCCAAGAATTTCCATCTTCACAGTGCCAGTATAGATCACACACGGAGGCAAACTGATGCAGTACAAAAGTGTATGCTATAGGGGTGCTACACGTGGAGGCAAATCTAGGCAGGTTTATGGAGCTGAATATAGGTCAGTATAGATCACACAGGGACTGATTTAGAGAGGGTTCTACAGGCTGTGTCGTGAGATCAGTTTGGGCCTCTAATGTTGACTGAAATAAGGTAAGAACAGAGCTATTATCAGGGAGTTATAGGGACTGGTTTGGGACAGACCTGATGCTATTCGGAAAGAGGTTAGATCAGAGGCTGTTTAATACTCCGAACAGAAAATAAAATAGGGCTGTTAAAATGTTATGGAAGTACAAAAAGCCAGTAAGCCGTAAGGAGAATGAAGAGAAGAAAAAAAAAAAGGAAATAGAAAGAGGAGAAATAGAAGGAGAGGAGAGAGAAAGAAGAAGAGGGAAGAGAAGGAGAAGTACTTACCTCTTCTCGTGGAAGAGAAGATAGGGAGAGAAAGTAGGGGAGTCCAACGACTTCTACCCTTAGGAGAGATGGGCCTCAACCCAAAACACCAATCGTGTTCTTCAATTTCAAATAATCTTCAACTATTTTATTTCCAATATTCATGTCTTTAAATAGGCTTCAAAGTAAAATAAATACTTCTATAATAAAAATATTTCATTCCTAAAAGATTTCCAAAAAACTAGGAATAAAAATACAAACAAAGAAATAAAATGTAAGTTCCCTACTATGCTCATGATTTGGATGTTTGTGGGCCCCCCAAAATCTGATCACAATCTCCTCTTCCTTTTGGTATTCCTGTTGGAGATAGATGGGTCCCACAAGATCCCCAAAATCTTGAAACTCTCTAAAAGGTGAGCACAACTACTCCCACATCTTTTGGGTTGTGTACCCCACAAAATATGCTGAAAATATTGATTACATATGGGAGAAATCCCATAGATTCCGTACAGCTTATGTGGACCCCACATGTAGTAAATAAAGAGCATAAAATTGGCTCATTTGCTCACACGTTAATCCTACTTGTGCCCCCATTCCTAAATAAAATAAAACCTCTAAAATACTCTAAAACAATAAATAAAATAACCTAAACACGTCTAATTACACCCACATAAATTACATTCTTAAATTTAACTCTTTCATGTGGAGGTAAATACACAAGTCTTGCATTGTTGTCCGCATCACTTTCAAGTGGGGAATAGTTGATGCAGGTTAGCCCTCATCAAGTGGCCCCAAGACTTAACGGTCAAACTAAGGTTCATTGGGCCCTAGACCAGGCCCACTGCCGGTTTAATAGACCCAACCCAACTGGGTGCAATAGTCAACAGGACCCATAGAGTAACAGATCATGTATATTTTGATCTTTATTAGAATAATTATCCCGTAAGTATCACCCTTTAATTTCATTTTCTTACTTTAAGTCTAAATTTGATGAATGTCTTATTTCAAGGAAAGGAAATCCACTTAAAATAAGATTTTTTTGTTTTACTTGGATTTTAAAAAGGCCTCTTAAAGGACAGCCCCAGGTACTTTGAAAACATCATCAACAATTTTCAAAATTCCTCTTCAATTCATGTAAAAGCCATAAGTAATTGTGTGACTTGGAGGTGCCTCATATGGGCGGATCCTTCCATCAATCCGATTGGGTCAATTATTTAGCATATATGTTACATACCTAAGTTATATCATATAATCCATGTGCAGTAATTTCACATATGCCAAGTGATGCAGACATCTTCACCAAGGTGGGACACACATGACATGTGGGTGAGACCCAGACGTGTGATAGCAAAGAGAGAGAGATCGTATGGATCAAGAAAACTGTATTGTTTAGAGTTTAATTAAAGTTTTATTGGGATTCAATACTAGACTTTATCTTTTATTGTTATTTGGATTATGTTAGGAGTCCTTATGTGATTAGGAGTGGATAAGAATCCAAGTCTAATTTTAAGTCAAAATAGTAATTTTGTCAACTTTCTTTAGACCATATTTTGGCAGGTCAAAACTTATCTGTTTAGGCTGATTTTGGATTTCATCTTAAAGTTTATTCAGCTACCTTTCCAACAAGACCAAGATCTTGAGAATTTGATATGATTTGGAAAAGTTATGGCCAAAATACTGGCAAGATATCACTTTATGATGGGATTCAGTTATTTTAAAGTTCTATTTTTTTAGGACGTCTAGTTGGAGTGAGATTTGAATATATTAGCATGTGAAGTCTATATATATGCTTGTAACCCACAATTTTATTAATGATATTGAATAATAAAAAGTTTTGGAAAGAGAGTCATCAGTTGTTTTTCTTTACTCATGTGATTGGGTTTTCTCCATGGTGAAGATTCCATGGAACTCTAGGTATGTTTCCTAGAGCTGGATTGTTAATGGTGGGTCTCCATTCTAAGAAGCCAAGTAATCTCTTATCCTTCTTTCTCTTCAATTTTCTTTAATTTGTCTTATACTATTTGTTGTTTTCCATTAAAGAATCAATAAAGATTGTTCAAGAAACTCGTAAATCTCTTCAAGACTCAATCTTGATTGAGTTCTTGAATCCATAACTACTAATTTTATTGATTTTCTTTTAGGGTTTTATTCACCCATAAATCTGCTCACTATCCATCTAGATTTCTTAAATTTCTCACTTGATTTCCTAGAGTTCTTGATCCCTATTTCATTGGTTATTTTCTGATTTCTTGATTTAAGTGAGGGCAGCCTGAATTTTTATATAATTTCATATAACTCACAACAACTTGAAATTTGATATACACACTCCTCAGCTACATCATAATCGCCCTCTAAAATTTAAGAATTTTATGATACACGACCAAGGGTATTTTGGTAATTGTATGGGTCTGTCCCAAAAATTATAGAATTGTCTTTCTAACCATTTTTCTTAGTTTTTCTTAGTTCAATTCTTCCTAACTTTACATTCTAATTTCCCTTCTCATCACTATTACTCTTTTGTAACTTCGAAAGGTTTTGGAAACAACCCTAATTTCTTTCTAAAACCTTTAGGACCTATTCTAGAAACCGTAACTAGTTCTCAAATCATTGTGGTGGGCCCATAAACCGCATATTAGCAGCATTTTACTAGGTTATCCTGCATCACCGAGGCAGAACTATGAAGGGATGTTCTAGAAATATTGTAAGATAAACCGGAAATAAAATATATGGAATGCAATTTAGTTGATGCGGATATCATGACCAAGATGATGATTGGGCCATGTTCACACCCATTTATTTATGTTTTTATTTTTTTTATGTAATTGTGTCTCATGTGAAGGGGAGTACAGAATTTTGAGGGTATTTTCATATTTATTTATCTATTTAGCAGTTTTATGTCTTTTATTTTAGAATTAGGGTAATTTTATCATGTGGACACAGGGCTTGGGGGCATTTTAGAATATTCCAACTTGGGTTGTAATAAACCTAGTCATGTGGGAGTCTACAAAGCCCACACGACCAGCTCTTCTCAGTTATGCAATAATTTTGAAAAAAAAAAAAAAACTTTATTCACATGTTGGCTTCTCTCTCTCTTCTTGCTTGTCACAAGTTGAAAAACATAAAACCCTGGAATGGGTCTAGGTTTATTCATAGTTTAATGGTAGTAGTAGAGGCTTCTCCTTTCCCCTTGGGTCAAAGGTCATCTACCTCTTCTTCTTCTCTTTATTATACTTTTTCTGCAGAATTTTATTTGCTGAAAATTACTCAACTTCAAGAAATTCAACATAGATCAATCTCCATCGAAGTTTTGATCCAACTAGCATTCAAGAGGCGACTTGTAGAGCATCACGTTCAAGTTTTGGGAAGTTTCCCATAGTTTCAGATCAGTTTTGCAGAGATTTGTGTCAGGATACATTAGTCCAGGCGTTAAAACAAGTTGGAATAGACTGGCTGAGAAGCCATATAACTCCTAGAATAGAGGAGTTGAAGGGCTGCAATTTCTCCAGCTTATTAGGGACCCCTAAACAACACTAGAGGCGATGGGCCCCATCTCATAGGGTCCCACCTGATCGAAGGAAAGCCAATTTGAACCAGAAGAGGCATCAAATAGGGTCATTCAAGAGAGGTTGGGAGATTTGATCCTACTCCCTACATAATAGGGATTGGTTCTCTAGCTTTCAGCAGGGTTTCTCCTACTCCCTAACGATCCTAACTGTGGTGTTATATTCCCCTAAATATCAGGCCAGGACAATACATACCTAAATCTTTCAGGATTGGCGTGATCCTGCCAAGAAATAGTGCATGTACGAGACTGATCTTATCTCCCTCATATTTAGGAGTTTGATTGAACACTTTTAACTGGATTTGAGTAACTCTTGGGCGACCCTATTGAAGCAAGAAGCCACCCAAAAGCTGCTCTCCACTCAGCGCAGTGACTCCATGACTTATAGGCAGGCGGCAAGCATAAATTTCTCAGGCTGATCTAAACAATTTCCAACAACCTGAATTTTGGTCACTTCGTCTCATGGGATCTTTGCTCATATGCTACCATACATCAAAGGGAATTTGTGCCTCAGCTACAACAGGTATTAGTCCTTTGATTCGATTTATCTTTTCAAGGCTCTTGAAGTGGTGCTCTGTGAGCTGTTGTGGTATAGGTTGGTAACCTGTGGGGCTATTGGTTTGACCCTATTTTCCCACGTTTGTGACCTGATTTTAGCACCTAGACAAATCTAAACCTATTCCACTTCACATACCAAACATCCTTATATAAACCCTCAACCTAGCTTATTGAACTCTTTTGTGACTGACATCATTTGAATCCTACAAAGTAGTGGTGAATGGTGGTTATATGGATTAGGCAGAGGACTGATTGTGTTAATTTCCTGAGCATATCAACCCTAGTTTGATCTTAATTTTCTGACATTAAGCCTCTCTAATCCTTGCTCAATCATTCCCATACAATTTCCCCATCTACCCTATGTTTTCCCCTTATTTTTTATCATTTTTTAATCACTTTAATAACCCCTGAATTTCTGGACAGCAACCTAGTACTTTTGTGATCTCTAAATTAATCACTAATCTATTCATACGGTTAGGATTAATTGTGTCTAGGACTTTGTATGCCTTAACTCTTGATATGCCTATGAATCTAACTGAGGAATCACTTGACTTAGTGTGTGCATGTGCAAGTAGGAATTTTGTTTATGTTTATCATTACTCTTATAATTTTATTCCTAACACCTTGTGCATACACCCACTAACCTACATGCATGCTGCATCAATTTAGTAAAAATTGGTGCATAAATGGGAAAACAGTTAAGATAACAAAAAGAAACCTTGGACCGACCATTTTTGTTATCTCTGCTCAATCATCCATAAGGAGGGTGATATTAAAGAGGATGTTGTTAATAGAATTGGACTGGTATCCAAAATTGCAGGAATATTTATGTAAGATGGCTATATGACCAGCCATGCTTTATGAAGTAAAATGTTGGGTAACCAAGAAACCACACATATATAGAAATGAGCATGGCTGAGAAGAGGATATTGCAATGAATGAGTGGTAAGACTAGAGAGGATAAAATAAATTATGAATGCACTTGTAGGAGCTTAGGGGTAACCAATAGATGATAAGATGTGAAACTTTTGACTGAGTTGATTCGGTTATGTGTGACGAAGACCAATGACTGCACCAGTGAGAGAGTGAGTTGAAGGCATTAAAAGGACAAGAGGAAAAACAAAATTGACTTGGGTTGAAGTAATGAGTAAAGACATGGGTGCTAATGATTTAACAAAAGATTGGCCCTAGATAGAGTGAGGCATGCCAACCCACACCAAGTGGTCCCAATACTCATGGGCTAGGCCCAAGAATAAACCCACATCTGGTTTAATAGGCCCAACACAATCCAGCTGTGTGTAACAGCCAATAAGACAAATAAGGCATTAAATCCTCACCAACTATAAGTAGCCATCATCCGGATCAATAAGGCATTAAATCATGATTGGTTTGATTATAATAGTTGTCTATATTATAATTTAGTTCCTTTATTTGACTTTAGTTTCTTTATTTGACTTATGTATGGATTCATTGGATGTCCAATTTAGGAAAAGAAATCCATGTACCAAAAGAAGAAAACTACTTTATTTGGATTGTTATGAGGCCTATTTAAAAACCTCCCCCTTGTATTTTGAGATTATCAATAAAATTCAGAACTCTTCTTCCATTTGGTAGGACACATAAGTGTTGTGGTGTGACTTGAAGATACCCATATTTACGTGGATCCTTCCACCAATCCGGCTGCATCGGATTGGTATCAAAGCCAAATCCTCAGTGGATCATTCTTTGGATCAACTTGTAAGTTGGTCTTAGTTCTTCTTCAATCTATCTTCAGTTTTACTTGTATTTAAACCCTTATCATCCATCAATTGTCTCCCGTTTTCATCTTGCATTTATTTATATTTGCTGCATTTTTTTCACATCCCCTCCCCCAAAAGCCAACCTCCAAATCCCATCAAAACCATATTTAAGACTTCCCAAGAGCTTCTTGTTTGCACTTTATGACAGCATCATGTTCACAATCCAGCCCCTATACAAACCCTTTTATACCAGACCCATTTAACCATGTTCTAGTCACTTGCAGAAATTTCTTACCAATGTTCTAATAACATTAAAAAAAATAAAAGCGCATCTCTATCATTATTGCCTATTGTTTCCTCTCTTTTTTTTTTTCCTTTTTTTATGTGCATTAATCTTTTCTTGCCTACCTGCTACTTCTACCTTTGTCAATATTACTTTTGTGATACGATGTCTACGCATAGTGGTCACATCTATCGATGGAGGCTTACCGATCAACAACGAGACAGTTGTATCACCAAGCTATTCGAAAGAGTAGTGTATTTAGAAACCGCTGTTGACAAACAATGAAGAGAAATGCATAACGAGCAATATGGTCCACACGAAGATCCAACCAATAATCCAAATCTTCAACCCGACCCTTCAATAAACAGTACTGGCCATTGGGAGTTTGTTTATTATTTCATGCAATGCCTCTTTGTGGAAAGAAAGACGAGCCTCTAGGAGCACCCAAAAAAAAAAGATGACATCACGAAGAAAGTATGAGTGGAAGTTCGGAACTTCACTGGTCGTCTTGATACAAAAGGATTCGTCGACTAGATTACCACACTTGAGGATTATTTCGCATGGTATGATATGGATGATGCTCATCGAGTGACCTTTGTTAAGGTTAAGCTAAATGCTCTAGCAAGAATTTGTGGTGCAACATTGACAAAAACAATCTCATCATGGGTTGCCTTATTATCACTAGATGGGCTGACATGAGAGAGAAGTTGGAATGTAAGCAAGCAACTTTACCAGTGGATGATTACACTAAGAAATTCAATGAGCTTACTATCTATTGCAAGTTGGAGAATCTGATCACGTGGCCACTAATCACTATCGAACTAGATTACGCAATGAGACCCAACATGAGATGGCCATGTATGATTTTGAATTTGTAAACGACGTTCATCAAAAGGCTCATCGAGTTGAAAAACAACTAAGATAGCAAAATCTTTGATGTTTCAACCCTTCAATTGGAGTTTCCTATGAGGAGAGGTCTAGATTCACAACTTAACCGAACTCCACCCCAAGGCTACAAACCACCACCTCACTATTTTAGCCTCACCCACAGATATAAATGCCGCATTTGCGGCCACGACAACATTTGCAGCATCCGCCACCACTAAATGGATATCATGGGCAGCCAGTGCCGAAAGGACCCAATAGTAGAGAGAGAGGTCCTATGCCTAATCCTCCCAGGCAAGATTGGCGAGATGTTGATTATTTCTACTGTGGACAAAAAGGTCACTTTTCTAATGAAAAACTGCAAACTAGTGTTTAAAAACCAGCTAGTTAACAGGGAAACTTAACGAGTTACTTAACTCGGCAGAGTTCCTAGTTGACCAACTGCTAAAACTATGATGATGTCAGCAAGCTAGTCACTAACTCACCCAAGTTTTCCAAGCAACTTGGACAAGTTTTCTAGAAAATAGGCCGATTAACTTGATTTTTTACTATAATGCCCTTTAACCCAAAGTGAACAGCTAAAAAGTTTACATTAGCGTCTCATGTTGTCTTCCCTCTAGTTCGTTATGTTCCAAGTCTACATCTTCTCTTTTGTCATCCATTTTTTTCAATATTTTTTTATAAAATATTTATTTTTTATATTTTTTACTATATATCTATATATATTTTAGTACTGACTAGCGGAACAAGTTACCAATTAACTCAGATCGGTAGACTTCCGAGTC
>JAOXJP010196709.1:0-12148 GCA_025762735.1 Platanus orientalis
GCAAGTGAAGATGTGAGCTTTACTAGTTCAATAGGGGTTGATGAAAGCACTGAAGGGCAGGGATTCTCTACTTAAAACTATGTCAAACGATGATAAGGACGAACTGATGGAAAAGGCACACAGTGCGATTCTGTTGTGCCTGAGCAATGAAGTTCTGTGAGAAGTTTTATAAGAGGAGACAGTTGTTGGATTGTGGCTCAAGTTAGAAAGTCTGTACATGACGAAATCTTTCACAAACCATTTGTATTTGAAGAAGCAGTTGTTTACTCTCCAAATGCACGAAGGTATGCCCATTACAGACCATCTTGATGAATTTAATAAACTTATTTTAGATTTAAGAAATATTGATGTCAAAATAGATGATGAGGACCAAGCTATAATTCTGAAGTGTTCTTTACCACCTTTTGAGCATTTTGTTGATACCATGATGTATGAGAGAGATACTCTCTCTATAGAAGATGTCAGGGCAGCCTTAAACTCTAAGGAGTTGAAGAAGAGGGTGTTTGAGGGTATTGTTGAGAGCCCAGGTGAGGGTTTGGTTGTGAGAGGAAGAACACAGGAGAAGGGGTCTGATAACAGAGGTCGATCTAGATTAAAATATAAATCCAGAAAATTAAAGTGTTTCCGTTGTCACAAGACAGAGAATTTTAGAAAAGATTGTTTAGAGTGTAAAGAAAAAAGAAAGGAGAAATCCTCTGATTCAGGGAATGTTGCTGGTGTTGTAAAGGACAGTGGTGGTGATGTTCTCTCAATTACTGATGGTAACCTAGGTGGTGATTGGATTCTTGATTTGGGTTGTACCTACCACATTTGTCCCAATAGAGAATGGTTTACAACTTATCAATCAATAGATGGTAGTAAGGTTCTGATGGGAAATAATGTAGCTTGTAAGGTAGTTGGAGTAGGTTCAGTTCGAATTAAGATGCATGATGGTATTATGAGAACTTTGACTAATGTCAGGCACGCACCAGAACTAAGAAAAAGTCTGATTTCCTTGGATACACTTGACTCTAATGAATGTACTTATAAAGCTGAAGGTGGAGTTTTGAAAGTCTTGAAGACTGCTCTTGTTGTGATGAAGTAACTAAGGAAGAATGACATCTATTTATTGTAGGGTAGTACAGTTACAGGTGCAGCTGCTGTATCAACTTCGTACTCAGATTCAGACATCACCAGGTTATATCATATGCGGTTGGGGCATATGAGTGAGAGGGGTATGAAAATGTTGAGCAAACAGAATTTGTTTAGTAGTTAGAGTATAGAAGAACTAGACTTTTGTTAACACTGTGTTTTTGGGGAAGCAGCACAAGGTTGCATTCAATACGGTTGTTCATAGAACCAAAGGTACAGTGGATTATATCCATTCGGATCTTTGAGGTCCCTCTCGTGTTCCTTATCTAGGTGGTAAAAGGTATATGCTGACATTTATTTGTGATTTCTCTTGGAAGGTTTGGGTATTTATTCTAAAGCACAAGAAAGAAACAAACTTTTCAACAAGATAGCAAGATGGATCATGTAGCAACGGGGTTGTTGAAAGAATGAAAACATTACATATGTTTATATGACCATTTTCTTATGTTCTACATAATTTCACTCCTGATCTAAGTCTGCCTCAACATGTATTTAGATAAGGTGTATAGGAGTTTTCTCTCCATTCTTTTTTGATGTAGAATAGACAACCAAGCTTTCCTTGAGCATAGGGACCGACAGAAGTTTACACACAAGAAAAGCAAAAAACACTAGTAAAAATCATGAACTCCGATGATGGAATTGCGTAAAATTTGGTGAGCTTAAAGGAATCATCAAAAGGATCAAAACTCATAGTTTTGCCATGAGCACCACCACTTTTTATACAAATTCCTTCGTTAAAGCCTTCAAATCAGCGTTTTTGTTATTTTTAGTAATTTTCCTTTTTACTATAACTTTTAATTTAGAAGTCTGAATAAGATCGTGTTTGTTCTGAGATGTTTCTTAGTGATCGTAGGATTTAATTTTGTTATTATCTCAATTTTTCTATTTTTGGTAAAATTTATCAAATAAGCCTAATTTCATATCTGACACGAGTTAGGGTTTTTTTCTCTATTTAAAGCATTGTAGCCTTCAAGGCAATTCAGTTTTTTTAATTAATAAAAGTTTCAAAACAAGTTTCTCTTCCTTGGTGAAGTTTAGGGTTTTCCTAATAAAGGATAACGACATGTTCTTCTCCTTGCTATTCCGCTGCGTCATTTTTTTCTTTTTGGGTAGTTAATTTTTTATTATTATTATTATTATTTGGTCCTCTTTTTTACAACTAGCTATTTTACCCAAAAAATAAATTACGACTAATTACCCAGACAAGATACTAGATTTTAATGTTCGAGCATGATGTCATTGGCAAAAGGCAAAGTTAAGTGGTTGGGGGACTGGATGATCTATGCTTAGCCAGCCTGCTACGAATTAGCCTATTGGACCACGGATCTGGTGACAGGAGTGTCCAACCACACTTAACTGATTCCCATGCGGGTTTGTGTTAATTTCACCAGACTGGTTCACTAAATCTTGCCTGCTCCACACTGATAATAGCAGAACGTAGATAACTGGGTTGTCAAACAAACGTTGTAGCTCCAACCATCGCCATCATCTGATGAGCATTGACCCAACTATATGTTGTTGGCTGCATGAATACTGAACCTTTCTGCCCATTCCAATCTATCTCAGGCCAAATCTTCTGCTAAAGCATAATTCTTCATTTCCTTCTCACTACCTCAACCCACGTCTCCTTTGACCTTAAATACGGCCTAGGAGAGGCCAATGGCAACCAAGATGTGAATAAAAGAGAAACAGCCTTACAACAGCAGCAGTAGAGCTGTCTCACAAGACAAGGCGGTACCTTCACCGATCTTTGTTGCCTATAACCAAACCATCTCAGACGTCTTTCCTTAATTCCCTCAGTCACATTAACAAGCCTCATAAATTTAGTGGCAAAGATTCCTAAAACACACCAAAATGCATGAATAGATATTTGAGTTTGTTAAAACAAAGGAAACAACCAACAATCAAAACGATAATGAATAGAAAGTCATGGTAGAATTGTCTCCTTTTACTTTAGAATGTGATAAATGTTTGTAGGCTCTGCTCCCGTAGAAATTGTAAAATTCAATATAGGATAGATAAAAGAGCAACTGACAAAAGAAATATTTAGGGTAATGTAGACGTTACGTATAATAGAAAAGTTGTGTGTGGTAACTAAACCAAGACCTTTTAAAAAATCCACAAAAACTGGTAACCTGTTGACAAGAATTCATAAAATAGATTTATAACAAAAGGCAGCAATTCATAAATTTTCAAGTGTTCCTTTGTTTTCCTTCGTGTGTGTCGAGAGTAGGGGCAGGGAGAGCAATCTTTTGTTGCACGCATCAACAGGGTTAAAATACTGGAGTGTTGAGGTATATACATGGTGTTGGAACCGTGAACTTGAACAACCTTAATTAGTTTATGAAAATACCACAGGTTAACAGAATTAACATAAATGGGAGAAAGAAGGAAAAAAAATCTCAAAACTACAATTTAATATATACATGTAAAGATACATGAAACAGGCGACTATTTAACATAAACAAGTAGTAGCATTCCGTAGGAATTATGGAACACTTATCATGAAACAGATGGATAATAACTTACTTCCTCACCACAGCTGCAATCAGGACCACAGGTAAAGAGCATTGGGGAAGGAACCAAAACCAGTACTCGACACTACAAAAATCCATCATATGTGGAGAAACTCTTTTCATTTTACATGTGGAGCTGATTCTGATATCCTTCCATCTTCCAGAAGTACATATGGATCAATGTATGTAGGCAGTGCTATGGGTGCTTTGCTTGCATCATTTACAAAACTTTGACCAAAATGCTGCAAGTGATCCATTATCAGTAATTAGAAAATACTTCTCACCAATTAACATTCACTAAGGGTTTTCATACTTTTCTATACAATTTTTTGCTTCCTTTTTTTTGTGGGAGTGCTGATGATGTAAGCTGGGATTAAACCCATGACCTTGTGGTTGGGACACATAAACCATTTGAGTGACAAGAACCAAGCCCAGAGTTGTAAATTCAACATCTACCACAAATAGAAACATAACAGACTGCTGAGTTCTCAAGAACTCTATTTGCTTTGAATACTTCCCATTTTAATGAACTCCATTTCACCAGTACCAACAACCCAATTAATGCTGAGAATGAATGACCCACCACATGTCCAACAGATTAGTAAATAGAAGCAGCTTTTCAAGCCAATTGATTAAGGTGCATAAAGAAGTAGGAAAATGTCTGGCTGACAACAAGATATTTAGATACCAAATATGGTAGGTAAGAAAGTACAGACAGGGAGCTTACTATGTAGAGAGCAGAAAATACTGCAACCATTATGAGGATCAGTGGCCAAAACCCCAAGAAGAATGTTCCTCCAATAGTTAAAAGAAGTTTAGCTCGTGGAATCAAACCCTGAATTAAAAGAAGCAGGTATAGATGTAAGTGGATTCAAATGGAACAAGTAAATCCCACAAACAACTATAGGCAACTGATTGGAACAGCTCAATAGTACAAAGTGATGAAAGAAAGCTCATTTCATGAACACTTCGAGAACACAATTTCTTTCTCAGAAGTTAATCTTATTGAAACTACATGGCCTCTATGGGGAGGCACAATATGGGGAGGCACAAGAATACTGACATAACATAACTACATAAGAAGTCAAATTTTGAAATGACAAACAATACACTCTACTAAGATATAACAAGCAATAGGAATAAATATTTCGAGTGAATAGGCATGCAACATATAGTTTTGATGGGTATACAGGATTTTATAAATCATCTCATCTGTAAGTAGAAAAAAATATTCTATGGAATTTTTTTTTAGTCCATAAGCCTATATAGAAGCATACTTACGCATACAATAAGAAATTCTTCAAAATGGTAGGAGTTCTGAAAATGCCTGCAGCTCTTCTCTTCTTTTCTTTTCTTTTCATTTTTTCTTTTGAATGAATTGAAAAACTTTACAGCCTTGCAGAATATTTTAGTTCAGATCATGCTTGACTATTTTAAGAAGCATCAAAACTCAGCAACTGTTTTTGCAATGCTGGTCAATAAGCGCAGATAAAAAGGAAGGGTTGTATCAGATTGGCAGCTGGCATCTAACCGATAACCAAGAACGTTTAAGCTTGAACCCTGAAAATCCGTTGCTTTATGGAGCAGAATATTGGGCACAAGGAAAAAATATATACATAGAATGACAATAGCTGAGATATGGATGTTGGGATGGATGAGTGGCAAAACTAGAACGGATAGAAAAAAGTAAATCGCTCTGCTAGAACTGAAGGGGAACAACAATACATGAATAGATGAGGGAAAGTCGACGAAGATGGTTTGCTCATGCGCTGGGCATGTGCAACGAAGACTAATTACTGTGCCAATAAAGACTGACATGGTGCAAATTGAAGGCATTTAAAAGGACAAGGGGAAGGCTAAATTCAACTTGGGTAAGTAGTGGGGAAAAACATGAGACTTGTGATTTAGTGGAAAATATGGCCCTAGATAGATAGGAATGAATGGTTGTCTTTTGTTGAGTTGAGTCAAGTTCTATAATATATATATATATATATATATATATAAACTTTCTATGGAAATAAAAGAATCTGGATGACTAATGAAAAATTGCAGAATCATCCCTAGTCTATTATCAAGAAACAACAGGAGCTCATATAAAAGTTGGTTTGACTTCCCTAAGTACAACTGAGTATTTCCAAAATGTTAAGGTCTGCTCCCTTGGCATAAATGAGCAGAGTCCATATCATTCTCCACCTCACTCTTAGTTTACTATTATCCCAATGATCATGATTACAATCAAATTAGTATGAAATGCTGCAACACCTAGACCTAAAGCCCTAAGGTTGTATAAAAACCCATTTGAATTCTAGATGAAATCAAACCTAAAAGAACAAAAAAATCTAAAATTAGCACCAACATATGCATTATGGAGTTATATATTGATGAAGTAACCATGTGGGACACGTGTCAAAATCTAACACTTCATGGATTCTGTTTTTTATTCTTCCTTTGGTAGGGAAAAGTGAAATATAAAATGCAAAAAGGGTAAGGGGCATACTCCTACACAAGATTACATGGTCAATTCATATAGACATATACAGCAAGGCACAACATACATTAACATCTACCATGTTACATTTTGTCTGTAAGAATATGATGTGATTTGTAACTTGTAAGATATTCCATCATTAATTACATATAATTCTTATTATCTGATAGAAATAATTATTACTTTTTTTATACTATTTAAATCAACCATTAAGTAAACATATCCTACTTTTTATGGTTTGTAAAATCCAAAAAGTAATACCTGTATCAGATTTTGACACTGGTAATTATATCAATGCAACAATGTGATGCAAGAACTATCAAAAGAAAGGATAAGATGAAGCAATAGGAATTACAAGTAATCCTTGGTATGAAATTAGACAAAAAAGCATTGTAGGGTAACATAAAATCACCAGAAGATTAGTAAAAACTGTAAACCAGAATAATATAGCAAATAAGCAAGCATAGTAGAATGGTATGGAACTAATCAAAACCTAAAATAATGAAGTAGTGAATGGGTTGAATGAATGCGGGAAATTGGGAGAGGAATTTGAGGACAATTTTGAAATAAACAATAAGAATTAGAATTAAAATAAAAGGTAATAGAACTTCAATAGATAATAAAATAAAAAGAGCAGAAAAAGAGAAAAATATAAACCCACTGGAATGGAACTTTAGAAATCAACACCTAGAAGTGAAAAATAACAAACTCAAATCAGCACCTAGAGGCCTTGAAAGAATCATCCACTAGGACTGTCAATGAACCAAATCAGCTCGTCATACCTGAGCCTCCAATTATATATATATATATATATATATATATATATATATATATATATATATATATATATATAATTTGTATAAAGTAGGTGTTAATGTGATCTCTGTCATATATATATATATATATAATTTGTATAAAGTAGTTGTTAATGAGTACTCAGTCAAATCAGCATTTATGGAAGCATATTTTCTTTGACAAAAACGACTGACAAGTGTGTGATGTGGACCACAGGCTAACAAATGATGTGTTTTTTTTTTTTTTTTTTGGTGGATGTTTGATGTGTTTTTAAATTTGGTGCCTCTTTTTGAGCGCTTACTTTGAGTATTTCTTTTTGACAGGTTTAACCCTTTACATACCACATGCCGGCCTGTGGTGTGAATACACATTGGTCACAGAAGATTTGCTGTCATGGATGTTTTAGATTGGTGAGCTGAGCTGACCCTGATCCGAGCTCGACCCTCAGGCCTGTCATCCTTGTCTGACGAGCCTGAGCTGAGACAGACAAAGCTTGGCTCGTTGACACCCCTATCATCCACTATAAACATACTTCTCTACACTGTTCCATCTGCTCCACATTTATAGACTAAACTCTAAGCTCCTAATTAAAATAAAACTGTAAAATATATGATTCCTGTCACGAAGTTATACCCTACTAGTATTTGGCCAAAACTTCCCCAAATAAAAAAGATGAGTAAGATCTTGGACTTATCGGCAATGTGACTGAACAACCATTCAAATGACACCAAATCCAAATCAAATGGAGAGGGAAAGAAGATTTTTCAGAGGAGGCTAAATCATTCAAGCTTGTAGCAGAAGATGGAGTTTTCTCCATGGTTGAACGAGGCAATGGAAGATCTCACAAGATAAGATTTCCAGTGCTGGTTCTGGAGAAAGTGAAGGATTTCATTGGGTTGGCTTACGACAGGGTACAGGGAGACGATCTCCAGTCAACAATTCGATTCAAAGGGGGATCATTGTTTCTGTCAGGCGTGCCAATGGCTCGGGAAGATTCATACGTTTATGCCAATGGAAGCAGAAGGAGCGAAATCAATGCAGGCATGCTCACTGAAGTGGGGCTCACATGACATGTGGGTGGGACCCACTCATGTGGCAGCAAAATGGGAGATTGTGTGGATCAAATACAACTGAATTAATTAGTGTTTTATTAACTTTTATGATTGGGTTATGTCAAGAGTCCAAATGTAATTAGGATAGTTTATTTTTCAGCAACAATATTTATTCTTTATGAATTTAGATTAGGAGCCCTTAGTAAAAGTTAGAATGTGATTAGGAGTCTTTCTTTGTAATTAAAGAGTTTTAGGGAGTTTACAAATCAAACTTGTAATAAGATTTGGCTAGAGCAATCGTGGGCTATATAAATCCCACTTTACGTTATGTTTTTTTATTGATGATGGAATAAAGAAATAAAATTTTGATAACCCACGGCTCACTTTCTTTCAACCTGTGACTGGTTTGTGCTCCATGGTGGGACTCCATGGAATCTCTAGGTGTGACTCCTAGAGCTGGACTTAGGTGGTGGGATTCCTCTCCAAGAAACCAGGTGTTTTCTTTATCTTCTTCTTCTTCTTCTTCGTCTTTCTTTCTTTCTTTTCTTTAGTCCTTGAATATTCCATTATTAGATTTCTATCTTGCACTTCTTTTATTGTTTTCTTTTCTTGAAATTCCTAGGTTCTTAAACCATAGAAATTGTCCTACCTGTACCTACTGATTTTCTTGATTTTCTTTTAGAATTTTTAATGAGGACATCTTGCCACGTGGCAACCTCGGGGTGTACCAGCATAGGAGAAATGTTCCTTTGAAATGTTCCTTTGAAACTTTACATAAACCAGGATGATATTGGAGAGCATTGCTTCGATCCGGGACCAATTTGGAGTGGTTTTGAATACTCACATATTTTGGAGGCATATACAACTCACTTTCCTTGTTTGTGGGGCCACATGTGTGAGCTAACATGGAGGCTATGTAGTGAGTTCTTATTGATGTTTTTATTTCAGTTTTTCTAGTTTTTATAGCATTTTTATTCAGTTCATACACTTTTTTATATTTAGTAGAGAAGTGACATAATTGTCATTTGTTTTTAAATAGGACATAATGGGAAAAAAGTCATATAAACCTAAATTAGGCTTGGTCGACCAGCCCATGTGGGGGGACCAAATTAGCTACTTCTTTTTTTATTTTTATTTCTTTCTTTCATTGTATTCCAAGAGGGAAACCCCACCTAAGTGTGGGTGATGTAGCACAAGGCTATAGGACCTCTCTTAGACAATTTATCAAACACTAGAGCACCATGTAACTACACAGCAGAAAATTAATTGCACTAAAAACTAGAGATTCTTCAAGCATTCAAACATGGGTTTTATATCTCCTAAGCCCCAAACTCCAAGGTGTGATCTCCTAGTACAGTTGCAAGTTAAGAGGTATAATCTTCTTCATAAAGCGTACGAAAAACAAGCTTAAGTTTGTTGGAAAATTTTTCTGGCAGCAAGTTTGAGCTCTTGAAATAATTTTGTTTGAGAAATTTTCTGGGTGTTTTAAAGTGACTGAATGGTGTGAGTATGATTGGGGATTGTTGGGTTTGCAAGAAAGTGATGGAGTGATATAAGTAGGTCCGAATGATGTAGGAACATGTGGGGAGTGATAGTTCTGAGGATTGTTGGTTGTAAAGATTGATGACTATGGAGATATGGAGGTGAAGATGGAAGTTTATGAAAATGGTTTGGAACTGTAGAATACAAGAAAAATCAAAAAATTTGCAAAGAAGAGAAGACGAGGATGAAGTAAAAAAAAAGATAAAGAGATAGGAGATAGATACCTTGGGAAAAATCACCAATCCTCTCTCGAAAATCACCAACCTAGGATCAAGTTTAGCCAAAACTTGATGAAAAAAACCTTCAGCCGTTTAAAGAAGAGGAGAGCAATTTATCTTCAAAATTTTATTCAAATATTCATTAAAAAAACAATAACAAAACCTGTGAGCTGTTTTATAAACCAAAACCCCCTTAATTTAATCCTAGCCATCAAACGCAGAGATATTCTCCCTCTCAAATTGTGTGGAAAAGACTTCTCCTTGCAAAAACGTTATTTTGAAGCTAGTTACAACTTTGTCTTACTCTAATAACTAATGAAAAAACATAAAATAAATTAATAAACTCTCTACTAGACCTCTTGTGGGCATCGCGGAAAGACCGGGTGGTCTACCCGTCCCACTTTAGGGAACCATGCTCGGCCAACCTGAGTAGCTTAGGGCTTTGGTTTGGAGTCGCCACCAACTCGGGCTTTTACAGACGAGGGTGGATGTCTGCCTCCTTTCCGGGGGAAAAAATGATTGCAGGCCTTATAGCCCGGATAGGCACTTGGTCTTAAGGATTGACTCTCGAACTGGTCTGGTTTTTAGATATTCAGGTAAGTTGTTTGGTTGCAATTGTGGAAGGTATTAGGCACCCCAATTACCAACCTTTTTATGGTGGCTCCTCTAACCTGGCAACTTCCAAGTGTCAGTAAGCAAAGATGAATGTATGTAATTATTTTATTTTTATTGGTTTAGATCACTCACGTAGTGTGATCATTGCAATTGCACTTAAGACATAGTCTCAAGCTGCATACATACCCGATCTTGTATGGTTTGGTGTTCCTAAGATTTTATCGGGATCAAACTACATATAATTCTAGGGGTTTGTTGTGTGTGCAAACCTCGGTAATCAAGTATATCTGACTGTGAGAGTGAATTGGGTGTTGATCATTTTAATGTATTTATATACTTACAGAGTACTTCTCGCTACTGAAATACATTAGTGAAAGGGGGTCAAGATCATGTTATACCAATGTGAGTAGTTCAGGGACTTAATTGGGCTATGGCCAAGTCCTATGGTCTTTGGGTCGTAAACCAATATGACATGACCCTAGAGTAAGTAGAGACTGTAAAAAGTCGAGAAGGATTGAAAGGCAATGATTGGGTTGAGTTACACAGTCGGATCATGCTAACATAGCAACTACGACTCCAACGTTGTCTCATAGGTAAAACTCAGGTGTTCGACACTTAAATGCTTGATACTGAGCTTAGTTTATGAATAAAGGCTAGACAAGTGTTTTGAAAGTTGGAACAAGGATTTCCTATGGTTCTAGATGTGTGGGCTTCATTCTCACCTTTTGATTTATTAGAGAGGGTAAAATTGAAATTCTTCACTCAGTACACCTAATCTTTATGTATATGTCTGATCTTTATATACGTCTGAACTTTCACAGTGATACGAGTTCAGGCGTACTACCCCAGATGAACTGCACTTGGTTATTTCAATAAAACTAGGAGTCTGAAGTCTTTCCTTAAGGGTTTGTGGGTCTTTATATGCCATGGGGCACATAAGAACAGAAAAATAAGGTTTTCAACTTAGTACACCTGATCTCAAGCTGTACACCTGAACTTCATATATGTCTAATCTTTAACAGTATTAAGATTTAGGCGTACATTGGACAGCTTGCACTCAAACGGACATATCTCCCTCAATAGAACTCGAAATCCAGTGTAGTTGGTCTCTTTGGAAAACTGAGAGAGATCTTTTCAACGAGGTATAATGAGCAAGGGTTATGTACTGTTCGTACGCTTGAAATAGGTAGTACGTCTGAACTTAGTGTGTATGCCTGAATTTTAATTGGATTAAAATTCAGGCGTACTCTAGACAATTCGCACTCAAATGGGCATATCTATCTCTACAAAACTTGGAATTGAGTGTAGTTGGTCTCTTTGAAAAGCTGAGAGAGGTTTTTCCAACAAATTATAATGAGCATGGGTGATATACTGTTTGTATGCCTAAAATAGGAAGTATGCCTGAACTATTGTGTGCATATACCTGAACTTTAACAAGATTAAAGTTCAGGCGTATGCTGAACAGTCTGCACTCAAACGGACATATCTCTCTACAAAACTCGGAATCGACATGGTTGATCTCTTTGCAAAGCTGAGAGAGATCTTTCTAACAAGGTATAATGAGCTAGGGTGATGTACGCCTGAACTTTAATTGAATTAAAATTCAGGAATACTAGTTCTAGGTCAGAAACCAACAACCTATTTTTTAAGGTTTTGGGATATCAAAAAGGTCCAATGGACCTGAAATTTTGTAGAGAGTTGGGTTTATACCTGATGTAGACAATCAAACAAGACTTATGTATGTACCCTCACATAAGAGGGCACGGTTTAGATGCACATATTATATGGAGT
>JAOXJP010196720.1:0-12147 GCA_025762735.1 Platanus orientalis
GTGTCTTGACTCACTGACGTTACACATAAATGGGGCAGCGCAGAGGATATGAGGCCGTGCTAGTGATAGTGAGGAAGGAGGGAGACACTGTTGCCGATGACAGTTAGGGCCTTTTCATCATTTGAGAAGTGGGATGAAAGTAGGATTGTCAACGGATCGAATACGACTCGAATATAAGTATATCATATTTGAATTTGTTTATTTAATTGAATATTGGATAAAAACCTAGGAATTATAAAGATAAAAAATACCATTGACCATTCGAAATTGTTGGGAAAAAGGTTTCTAATGAGAATGAGGAATGGGTTTAGGATTTACATTTAAGGCAGCAGCTCTAGTGTCAAAAAATGCAATCACAGTGAAGGGCTTGACATACTTGAAAAGACGGATGGAAACTTGGCCTGTTAGGACGGGTTGGTTTTGGAAGGAAGGACTAGAAATGGTAAAGATATCGTTAATATCATAAGTTGTAGACTGTTCATCATCTAAGCTTGAGGAGTCACTATTATTATCAGAAACCTGAATAGCAAATAGGGACTGTGGGGTTTGCTCTTCAGTGAGGGAGAAGACGGATTCAACGTCTTAAAAATATGTCAAGTCTGCATGTTGGACAAGTTGCTGAAAAAACTGCTCATTTCTCCTTTTTCAGGGGCAAGCTTTAGCAAAATGCCTCTTTTGATTGCAAATAAAGCACTTTGAGCTGGTCTTTCAACGAAATTTCTTTTACGATATGAATTTCTATTTCCTTTTCTTGAATGTTTTGGAATGAAATTTCTAAGATCTTCTACAAATATTTTCTTGAAATATTTTTTCTTATGAGAAGGGCAGATGCAGTTTTTCTTATCTTTACATTTGATGGATAAGTCTGTCCTTTCGCATGCGATTCTGAATTTCTATCCAATTTCCTCAATTATGCTGAGAAATTTTTTTTGGTTACACAACTTTTCTAATGTCAGTAAGGCATTCTGGTAATTTTCACCAAGAGAAGCACTTTTGAGGCCAATACCTTTTGTCTCGAGAAGCTTGTAGGCTTCATTGCCAAGTGGTTCTGGTAGAGAGTTCAAAAAAGCTTGTTTGAGATTTGGGTTGTCCATTCCTCTAAGAAAATAAAACCTTTTTGACATGTTGTTATAATGGCGTTCCAGATCTTTACGCTTGTAAGAACAACACTTCATACTAAGGTATTCTTCTCTGGTGACGGCAGTTTGATGAGTGACTGCACCAAGGAACTCATTATGGAGGATGATGACAAAACTGTCAATGGAAGAGGCTTGGAGAACTTGTAATTGTCGGTATTCTCCAAGATTAATCCACCATTCTCTAAGTCTTCCACTAAGTCGAGCAGTGAATTTGACTAAAGTGGGACAAAGCTGGGTATCAGGAACCTGCATTTCTACATCTATCTAGACAATCATCTAGAGGAATTGATCTCGCCACTAGGATGAAAGAACATCATCAATAGAGAAAAGAGTTTTGAAGTCTGTGGTGTCGGAAAAAACTCATCTCTATTGTGTTGAAGGGATGTTGGGCTAGTTTGGAGGAGGTTGTTCCATGGGATCATCAATTTGTGGTTCTTCTTTCATTGGACCATGCATTAGCAGATCGAAAGAAAGATCAGATTCAAAAGAATCTGAATCACATACTGCATTAAGTTTTGGCACCAGGGATGTAATGGAGAGGTTTTTTAGGAAGGAAGATATAGGATAAGTTGATCCAGCTAGGTCCATGGGGAACATGTCAGGGGATGGTTTAGATGAGGCTCCAAATAGTGGGGTCTGGTGAGTCAACCAATGATTTTGGTTTGGGTTTGAGGAGCTCTGGTTCAAGTTGAGAAAGAGGTTGAGAAACAAGTGTGGTAGCATAACGGGGTCTGATGAGATGATATGATGTTGGATACATGTCATAAAAGTGTTGGTTTAACAGTAGTGGTTGTTGGGCTTTTTAGGCCTGGTAAGGAGGTGTTGGCAAAGGTTGAAGAGTTGTAGGAAGGTTAGACAAGAAGGATTGGGTAGCTGGGGCTGTAAAGATGGGTTGCAAGGTGTCTTTGTAGTAGATAAAGGATGAGGTTGATGGTGGTGATGATGATGATTCTTCAAGTGATCGGAGTTGATTTTGGAGATGCTTTTTTTCTGCTTCTTTTGATGTAATTTGCTGCGATGCCACTAAGAATTCTTTAACAATAGTGGCAATGATGTATAGCTCTTTTTCAAGCTTTTTTATCCTCTATCTAACTTCTAAGACAAGGTCTTCAATGGTAGACAGTTTTCTAGAAACTGTCTAAGACATAGCTTCTTGGCTTATAAGAATCTGTTTCATGGTTTAATTCTGGACAACTGCATTTTCTGCCTGTCAATTCAATGCGGCTTCAACAAGAGAAACATTTCTACTTGTACCATCAACATTTTTTACAAATGAAATTTTTATCTTCCATTAATGTTTGACTCGTTGCTGAGGGTGCTCAAAATCTTCTAGAGGTGGAAATTGCTCTTTATATTGGTGGGATTCTGGATGAAACATAAAGCACTCCACTGGTGGTGCAGGTGAGGGTTTATACAAGGGCTTACAAGGTTGAGTCTTATTCAAAAGGGCTAAAGCCTTTTGGTAATAAGGTTGAAGTGTAGGTGGTGGAGGCTTGTGCTGTGGAGGTGGTTTCGTTCCCCATTCATCAGGAGGAAGAGCATTAGGGAGTTGCTTCTTTTGGAGATAGAGCACATAATAATCAAACTTGCTAGATGGATCACCAAGGAGGCCTACTTCTGGGTCTCCTACCTCATATCATTCTTGAAGGAGTTGTTGTGGGGACTTCTTTCCATGATGCCTTTTTGGATAAAGTCGGCACTCTGCTTCAAGTTCTAACTCAATATCCATGAAATCTGCTTCACATTCTTCACATGTACAATCAACAGCTTGGTGCCTTTTGTGTTGAAGTTGGTATAGCATCTGGTTCTCCCAGGAATTAACGGGTTGGAACATCAATTAGTCCATTGTTGTAAATGGAGAAAAGGAAGATGAAGCCTGATCTTTTTCTAGGATGAACCGGGTTTCAACTGAACCATCCTTCTTGCGAACAAAGAAAGGGACTGTGGACTGAACCGTTTCAAACTTGGTGTGGATATTTTCATAATTGGTTATCTATTTGTCTAGGAAAAGGAGCTGTAATTGGTCAGTTGTAAGTTGTCGTGGTACATAGGTATAATGAGGAACCTTATTGGTATCAACTTTGAGGAATAGAGCATCATCAGTCTTGGAAAATTTTGGTATTGGAATATCAAAAGAGTGATTCTGGATTCTGTACTCAACCTGATAATGTATAGTGGCGGCATAGTAGGTGGCTATCTGAGGGGCGCCAGTAATCTGGACTTGGACGTCCAAAGCGTTAAACGCATGAGAATCATTTAGGAGAAGGTTGAAATTTGGATACATGGTAATGAATACCATGCCAGCATTCAATGTTGTTTGAATGTTACCAATGATTGCATGCTAGTATTGGGTAAAATGGATATCCAACAACCCTAAATGAGAAGCCACTGGTAAGCCTTTGCGACCATGAAAGGTGAGAGCAATCTTGATAGCACCAAAATGGATATGGGTATAACCCTGGGCAGGCCAAGTTTGAAGATACTCACGAGGGAGTTTGACTAGAAATAAGTGTTCTGCTTTGTTAGCAGGAACTTGATTCTGGTTAAATTTGGAAACCTAGACATATTCTTTTACTAAAGAGGGAGTGGGTTTGTCTATGAGTTTTTTTATTGATTTTTTAAAACCAAAAGAGGGTTTAATGTACACAGAGTATGGATTTACAACAGGAAACTCGATTGGAGGAACTCTAGCTTCATCTGGGAGATACTCTATTTTATACAAATATTCAAGTTTGGAAGAAGAGCTTGATTTGAAAGAAGAAGTAGATGACAAAGAAGGACGAGGTAATTCCATCTAAGAAGAAATGCCTTGCTTCAATAGTTGATCCCTATAGTGTAGCTAACTATATTCACCATTGTTCTTTGAATAATTGAAAAATAAGAACAAATTCTCTTAATGCTGCATGTCGCTATTACAGCCTGTCTCTCATCGGCTTCCTTCGGAGGCGTTCCCTAGCGAGGGAATATGACTTTTAGGTACTCAGGTCCGTAAAAGGTTGGAGTTTCCAACAGACGAGGTTCTCTGTCATGACGTTGTCTCCATAAGAGAGATACATAGTCAGAAGAACTAGAATCTTTGTTGTTGATTCGGTAGGCTGAGCCATTAAACTCCTTGGTTTCTAGGTTATTCCTAGTTTTCTGATGTTCCATTGTTCCCCTTTTCTGATGTAGAAGATCCAACAAAGCGGCAATTATAGAGCATACTTCAGGTCACAATCCAGTGTTCTGTTGTAGAAGATCCAGTAAAGCGGCAATTACAGAGCATATTAATCATGACAGGAACAGGGCATACTGGTCTAAGAAGAACAGAAACAGTACTCTAAGCGATAAAAATAAATAGTAAACACTACAGGTTTCAAACTCATGAACAAGACATATGGGGTTTAGCCGTTCATGGCTCTGATACTAAATAAAAGGTAAAAGGAAATAATCAAAGGTACCAGAAAATTTGATAAACAAACAGAGAAAAAACTTGTTAACAGAAAGATACCATTAATGTCATAAGTATCCCAAAAAGTGAGTTGATCCCCCCCTCGTGTGGCTCTTGAG
Organism: Platanus orientalis; assembly: GCA_025762735.1. NCBI lineage: Eukaryota > Viridiplantae > Streptophyta > Magnoliopsida > Proteales > Platanaceae > Platanus > Platanus orientalis. The sequence goes on from JAOXJP010196720.1 coordinate 4,689, forward strand.
TGCTTCACAAGGGGGTGGGGTAGAGGATATCAGCTTAGGATTAAAACTATAAAAAAAATTTCAAATAAAAAATAAAGTACCCATTAAAATGGGGGTGTACTAGGTTAAAACGGTGAAAAAAGTGTTCAAATGAAAATTGGGGGGCAATATCGTCTGCGCTGCCCCCCTCTGCGATGCTTAGGAGCCGACGAGACCAAGGGGGGGAATCAATTCACTTTTGTGGGGTGAAGTGACATCTCCCAAAGTGAATTGATTCCCCCCCTCTGCCTCGGCCCTTGAGCGTCGCAAAGGGGGGCGTCACAGACGATATCAGGCCCTAGGAAAGGATGTTCTGTCCAGGACACATCATATGAAATAAAATGCATATTCCATATTCAAAAATATTCAGCCACCCATTTTATTCCATAAGACGTCCTCTGGTGTCCTGGAAAGAACATCCTTTCTGATTTGTCAATTGTCGTAGGAAAGAAGTTAAAATCTCATTCTCAATACAAAGTTTTTGGTGGTAGTGGAGGAGGCATTTTGCATATAGGCCAAATCAGCCCCAAAATAAACATGATTGATAGGTTAGCCCCCAAACGGAAGGGGTTTGGTTCAGCTGCACGAGTCTTGCCCCCTCCTAACCCTAAGAAAAGGATTCTTGCTCCCCACATAGCTCACATATGCTAAACAACAACTTCCCACGAACTTGTATAAGATGCCCTTAGTCATTTCAAAACTGGAGAGCAATAGTAAAGCTGAGAGAGAGAGAGAGAGAGATTCTCCCAATGTTACTAATTATAGTGAGTAATAATAGTATGTTTTTGAAATAATGAAGAAAACAAAAGAAACAAGCCAAGAACAAAAGTAATGATGTGAAGGAGAGTTAAGAGACAAAGCAATACACCTTTTATCCTGCTGCTTATTTTTCCAACCAACCCACTGGTGGTGCAGTTGTCAGACACTCAATCTCCTCTCCCCCTCTCAAACAAACCCACCTGCTGTTTGAGATCACCCAAGATAAGGTGGGTGGATATTCCCACTTTTTTCATATTATTATTTTCAACTCATAAAAGAGTAAAAAAGAAATACTTATAGAAACTCAGATAAACTATTCTTTTTAACAAAATATTGTGAACCAAAAAAACAATAGAGGTACATAAGAAGAAGGGAAAGAGACGAAAGTTTTTTGGGGTTGTTGTTGTTATTGTTGGCATGTAAGGGGGAGGTAATGGTGGTGGTGGTGGGGCGAAGTAAGGAAGGAAGGAAGGAAAAGAATGGTGGTGCTGGGCCAATGTGGTGCAAAGCAGGGGATGCAAAATCTTGCTTTGCACAGAGACCCAATCTATAATAAAGCTGCCAAAGAATAGAAATGGAAATCACGGTCGACCCACTCTTTTCTCGTCCTGTCACCATCCTCCTTCCCTTTTCCCCGCAATACCCCCCCCCCCCATCTTCTCTCTCTCTCTCCACTATATATATTCAAACTACTATACACATAAAATAAAATAAAAACCACATAAACGGAACGGAGAGATTTGGAGAGGAAGGTCCCCCAGGTCACAAGAGGATAAAAAAAAAAAAGAAAGAAAGAGGGAAAGTGTGGTGGTCTGTGCTTGGTGGTGCACAGTAGCAGAACTGGCGCAATGAAGCGTGTGACAGGTCTTACATTTAAGTTAACGTGTGTGTTTCTGTCCCTCTCTTTCCTTCTCTGTGTGTCTGTGTTTCCCTGTGGTATGTGTCTCTGAGCAAGAGAGCAGCTTCCCGCCAGCTGACAAGCTGGGTCCCACGTACCGTGTCAGAGCGTCGCGTCAGACATCTGGGGTTTGGTTTGGTTTGGTTTGGTTTGGTTTGGGGTTGGGGTTGGGGTTGGGTAAAGATTAGGGGGTCATGTGATCCATGACATCCGCCCCCACGCTCCTATGGTGTGGAACCCAAACAACCCCCTTTCCCATCCCATCATATTTTCTCTTTTTTAATTATTGCCTCCCCCCTTCCCTCACACTCTCTGTACAATTGTCTGTACCTTCTCCACCTCCAAGTCCCAAGGTAAAAATAATGTTACGTTTACGTTTCTCTTTATTATTTAATAAAGCTACTTAATTTACTTTTTATCTTTCTTAAATATGATTAAAAATGCAATTTCTCACAAACCCTTTCCACGGCTTATGTTCGTACATGTACGGAAAATTGTAAAAAAATTATATAAGAAAATTGAAACCTTAAATGACTAAATTACCCTTCAATAACAATGATTCACTATTTTACCTGTGAGTTTTTTCAAGCATCGTCACTCCCATCAAATCAATCACTTCAATTTTTATTTTTATTTTTTTATTTTATAAGGGAGTCCCTTCATTTGAATCCAATAAATAAATTAAAAAAAAAAAAAAAAAAAACCCACACCAATCCACCGGTTATAAACGCCATATGAAGAATCCCTTGTTTGGGTGTCATTTCTGCTTAAGATGGGGAGGCTAGCTAGATGGTTCTAATCATTTGGGTGTGATTTTTATAATAGTAGATAAAAACTCAAAAATAGTAACAAAAATTAATAATAATAATAATAAATAAATAAATAAAAAGATTAGACAGGGGTACAGGGGGGCTGTTGTGGGTAATTTTGCCTTGACGGACATTGAGGAGTATTAAATGCAATGTTGACGCCCGAGAGGCGTCACGCATGTCGGAAATGGACACACGTAGGCAGCTGCTTTAAATACGGACAATTTATTTTTTCCTAAGTAATTCCGTGTCCTCACTTCAACCGGAGCCTTCTCTCTTTCTCTCTCCAGTCTCCAGTGCGTAACAAAATCATATCCTCCAGTCATATTGGAGGAATATCACTTCATTACAAATCAAAGCCTGACACGATGCCCGACAGAACTGTCTATAAATTTATATATGAGAAACTTGACAAATGGTATTTTAGTACATAGATAAACAATTATACACTGTATTTACTATAACACCCCCCCTCTAAGCATCCGTATACCCTTGTTAACGTCGTGTCATGTCTTGGTTGCCAGTGGCGTAATATTTCTCCAGCCTGACTGTAGATTTATCAAACGCACACAAAGCCTCCTCCATCGGCCGGGCCCCCACCCACTCTTACCCGTCATCTCAAATTTCAACTCGACGCGACACCTCACCATTTTTTCTTTTTAACTTCCCCTTTTCTTGTTTTCTGTCTTGTGATAAGGGTATTTTAGGCATTACAATTGTAACATGTTACTCGTTTAATTGACTAAAATCTCCTTGAAGGAATATGTTTCACATCTTAATTGGTTTGGAGAATGAATAGAGGAGATAAAGGACTTGCAATATTTACCATTTTTCCTTAAATTCCTTATTTATGACGTATGGGGTAAATTTTTTTCCCCTTCTTTTATACCTTTCTCAATTTTTACCGGCAGTAAATAGAATAATACCCCTGTTTGCTTTTAGGGAAGCAAGACACCGGGTGTAACCGGTAATTCTCCGGCAGTTACCGGCAAAAGAGAGGGTTTGTGTGTAGAGATAGAGAGAACGATAGAGCTTTCAGAAACGGAAAGTATATGAAAGCCGCTGGAGGAAGGATTTATCTCTTATTTGCAGGCGGGGAATTGATGACCACCACTCTCTCGTCCTCTTCTTATCTTCTCTTATGACTAAGACGGGTAAAAAAAAAGGAGGAAATATTTCCCAACCTTCATCGCCGGCGTAGGATCTGCCCGGCCACCGACGATGTGAAGCTTCCTCTTGAGTGTTTTATTCAGTAAGTAACTAAATAAAAAAGCTAGAAAGCGAAGTAGATAGAGAAAGATAGAGAGCGAGAGAGAGAGAGAAATAGATACAGAAATGGAATTCGAAGATCAGGAAGAACAAGAAGAGGAGATGGGTTTACCGGTATCGGCAAACTACGAATCGCTCGGGAACTCGTCGCGACCCAGAATGGCTAGCGTGGCCTGCGATGCGGTCTCTTCCGGGAGGAAAGCCGCGAGTAGGTACCGAGAGTGCTTAAAGAACCACGCCGTCAATATCGGAGGACACGCCGTAGATGGATGCGGCGAATTCTTGGCTGCCGGAGAGGAAGGTACCCTAGATGCTTTAAAATGCGCGGCCTGCAACTGCCACCGGAATTTTCACCGGAAGGAGACAGAAGGCGAGGCATACCACCACCAATTCTCACCGTACTATCGTACGCCGGCGGGATACCTGCAAGTGGCGACTCATCACCGGCCGCTAGCTCTTCCGTCGACCTCTGGGGGAGGAGGGCACAGCCGGGACGACCAGGAGGACGTGTCGAACCCGAGCGGGAGCGGAGGATCGAAGAAGCGGTTCAGGACCAAGTTCACGCAGGAGCAGAAGGAAAAGATGCTGGGGTTCGCGGAGAGGCTGGGGTGGAGGATTCAGAAGCACGACGAGGCAGCCGTGCAGCAGTTTTGTACGGAGACGAATGTGAAGCGCCATGTGCTCAAAGTGTGGATGCACAACAACAAACACACCCTGGGTAAGAAACCCTAGTTGCTGAAACTGAATCAACTCATCTCTCTCTAATCTCTACTACTGTGACTTACCTTTACTATCACCACTTCTAGCACAAAACAAGGACAACAGCGCAACCACCTCAACACCGGAGAACAACAACAGCTACAACTAGGAGAACGGGGAACGAAAGGGAAACCCTCTATTGAGGAGAATTCCCTCCCTTGTTCCCTCGAGATGATTCTAGGTAGGGGCTCTCTTTCTTTTTCCTTTCCTTTTTTCTTTTTATCTTTCATCTCTTGTTACTTCTCTTTCCACTTTCTTTCTTGCTGGTGTTTGGATGGATCGCTTCCTGGTTTGTTAGTGCATCATTATGAATGGGCCATTGCTCATACCAGTGTGAGTGAACTATTTTTAACAGTTATTTTTTTCTTTCTTTTCTGTTGGGTGTAGAGAAAGAAATTAGACTAACTGCTAAGTTAAGTACAAATTAATGGTTGTTTCATCATCAGGCGCAGATGGTAAACCTTAAGATTGAATAGGAATATTATTAGGGTTTTAAGGTTTTTAACATTAGTTCTTGTTTCTTTCTACTAAGCTCTCTAAGTATGTGGATGGTTGTTGTTGAATGCTTGAAACTGAAGCTCCTCTCACTATCTCCTTTGTAAGTTTGCATCAGCTAAGGTTGGCAGTTTAACCGACCAATTTCCAAGGAGAGCCCCAAAGTTCAAAACCCAAACGTGTTTGGCATGCAAAGCTGTATTTTCCGTCCATTCACACCTGTCTACTCTCTCTCTCTCCTCTACCCTCCATCCTTCTCATTAATTTCTCCCAACCCTTTTCGTATTTTGATGGTTAAGCCCAAGAAACCTGGAGCTACTGTGAATTAGATGTCCGTACGAGACTACGAGGAAGCAGATGGAGAAGAAAGGGAGAGGAATGTAAGGCTTGCATCTTGCCAAATGAATCAATGCATTCTCTCTCTCTCTCTCTCTCTCTCTCTCTCTCTCTCTCTCTCTCTCTCTCGTTCTCCATTTTCTATATCTCTCCTTCTTTGCCAGCCCGTGTTTCTTTCTTCTTTCTCGTTACTTTCCTTTATTTTCTTAATGATATTAATGGGGAAGAGACAAATGAGATCAGAGCTCCGTCGTGGGTTGTTACGGTTACCTTCTCCTTCTCCCTCCCGGGTTGCATGTATTTGTGCTTTTCTGGGCTACGGATACAGCTAAGCGAAAGAGAGTTGAAAGCAAGCATTCTTTGCTGTTTTATTTTATTTTAATACATGAAAACTGTACTTTAAAATATATCAAGAAAATATATCAATAGGCAGTTATATGATTGCCCCCTGACGGAGAACTCAAGAACATCGAAGCCCATGAAATCATAATTTGGTGGGTTACCTTGGGAAGGGAGACTGGTTATAATTGTTTTTTTTTTTTTTAAACTAGTCCATCTCTTCTCATCTTTGCGAAGAAAGTCCAGTGCTACTCTTTAAGTAACTCAAACTGAAAAAAATGGATGGATAAGTCATTTCTTGTTCGAGAAAGTCGATGGCGGTCTCATATATTGGGAACCATATCACGGTCAGTCTCATGTGTTTCTTTTCTGTTCGGTTGTGGAAACATGTGGGCACTCAAACGAACAAAAACAATAAGAGAGATGCACACAAACTATTTGGTTTTTTGTCTGAAACCACCCACAACTGGGACTTCCCAGCTGGGTTTTGTTGTACGTCACAGTAGGAGCAAATAATGAATCTCCCATTTGTACCTCCTGGAGATCGAGCTAGCTGGACTGTGAAGCTAATGTGGCGATTGAATCTTTTGCAAATTAACTGCCCCTCTTGTAAGAAAAAAAAATGTTGTTTTATAGTTGTAATGGGGGTGCCAGTTTGATTTATTTCAATGGAGCTTTTAATTATCAGGCTCGTTTGGATTCTGGAAGCCATTAACCAAAAATGAAAAAGAAAGAAAAAAGAAGGCTTGTTTGCAAGCCACATGGTGATTACAAGAGTCATGTGGTTGGGTTTTTGACTGGACTGATTAGGCAAGTACAGTATAGATGGATATGGTAATTGTCTGGGCTTTTTAATTAGTTGAACTGTTTGAGTGATGTTTCTTTATGCAAGGGGCTGATGTTGGCAAATTTTTAAAGCTTTGATGGGTAGCTTTCCTATCTTAAGGTCTCGTTTGGTTGGGAGCGGGACTGAAATTGTAGAAATCTAAAATGGAGGGATAGCACCAGATTGAAATGGCAAAAGGCCACAATATTGAAGAAGCCACAGCTTACTAATCCTCTAGGCTTTTTGCTGCAGTAGACTGTATTACATTAACATTAGCCAAAGTTGGAGTTTGATGAGCAAGCTAGAGAAAAGGGTTGAGATAATACCTTTTATCCTAATATCATCTACTGAGAAAGGGGGCCCTCTTGATCACCTGAAGAGAAATTTAGGCATAATTGGCTTAATTTTTACCGTGAGGATTGAGCTGCCAAAAGAGGTTTGATCATGCTCAGTTTCACTCTTCCTGAAATGAAGAATGGAATCAGATACGATCACTTGTGAGCTTAGAACTCTCCGCTGTTCCTGGAAGAAGTAGAGTTAGTGTGTGCTTCCATTTTCTTGGCCAGCTTTCCTGACCTAATGAACTAGGATTTCGCTAACAGCTAAGCTTATTGTTTGTAGGCCCTTGCAATTCATCTCTAATTTATGAAACCAAAAACCGTCAGTAAAGTGAGCCCAATTAGTATATAATAAACTTATAAAGTTTTTTGTCTACTTTAGTACGAGGTAGGAATGGACCTTGAATAAGGTGTATGTAAATAGACATTTGCATTGTTTAAGGCTCCTTTGACTTTGCTTTGTGAATGTAACGTATCATGTTACTTTAATGAAGTTATTATTGAAATCAATCTATATAGGAAATGGGTCCTTGCTCTTTAGGTACAACTCCCAATTTAATGACAAAGTGGCCACCCGAATCCTAGAGTCGATTTAGAATTTTTTTTAAAAATA
>JAOXJP010196751.1:0-12147 GCA_025762735.1 Platanus orientalis
GCAACAAATAGGGTTGTCAATGAGCCGAACTACTAAGCTCGTCATGAACCGAGTTGAGCTTTGTTTGAAGCTCATAGGTTGAGCCTTTATTTGAGCTTGTTTATTAAATGAGCCCAAGCTACTAAAAACTCGGTTGGTTAAGGATTAATATTTTTTTATGAATAACAACTATAATAAAGCAAAAGAAGATAGAGATACAAAAAGATACAAGCGTGATGCAAAATCACATAAAGTACAAGCACTAGGCTAAAGCCTCATAAAAAATGCTGGAGTAATAATCCCTTGTGATATGATTAATATAAAGACCCTTGAAATCTAGATATGCCATGGCCCACATAACAACCTTACAGATGATAGTGTCAATGTTCTCATAAAAGGACTTTGTTGTATCATATAAAATTCTTTGATTCTGCTCCTTCCAAATACCCCAACAAATACCATGGAGAAGGGTAAGCCAAAAGATTTTACATGTAGGATGATGAAAAGGAGTGGACCATTGCCTTAAAAGATTAAATAAGGTTTTAGGCATAGTCTAAGACAAATGAAGCGATGATAAGAAATGATCCCAAATTTTCCTTGGGAATGGGCAATGAAGCAATAGATGAGACTCTTATTCACCATCTGATAAGCAAGAGACGCAAAAATGAAGAGAAATAGTCATGAAATGCCTTCTCTTTTGTAGAATGTCCATAGTATTGATCTTGCTAAAAGAGGCAATCCAAATAAAAGCACGAACTAGAGGGGAATAGATACAATGCCAAACAGTTTTGAAGGGAAAATTGAATGTCGGCTACACTCTCGATATAAATTGAAAGAAAGTTTTGGAAGTATAATAACCAAAAGGATCTAAAGACCATGAATATATGTCTGGGAGAGAAGGAGAAAGCCAAAATAATGCAACGGAATCAGAGAGTGAAGAGAATAGATCCCTTTCATAGGATCTGAGCTCCCTGGAAAATAAGAGGTTCCATGAAAGATCATTGGGAGTGTTTAACAGAATTTTAAAAAATTAAGGCATTTTTATTATTAGCAATGCAAAAGAATCTAGAAAAATGAGAGGAAAGGGGAGAATCCTCGATCCAAACATCTTTTCATAAACTAATGTTATTACGATTGCTAATAATTAAAGATACACGAGAATAAATAAGATGATGCACATCAATGATTTGTTTCTATAGGACGGGCGATCTATAGTTAGTAGTAGGGTTCATATACCAATCTCTATGCCAATCTCTTCTTTTGATTTGTAAATAATATCCCAACTTAAAAGATGATATTTCTTTGCTCCACCTCCGTCCCAAAGGAAATTCCTTTGCAGTTGCTCAATTTTCTTAGCAACCTTTGAAGGAATGGAAAAATTGGCATATAGTAGATTGGAAGGTTTACAAGAATTGTTTTGATGAGAGTGATTCTACCACCAAGGGAAATGTGTCTTCTTCTAAGATGCCAGTCTTTTATCCACTGTCTCAATAATTGGATCCTATAAAGAACTTAAGTGAGGCTACCTTCCCAATGGGAGACCAAGATACTTAAGAGGCCTTGATTCAATTTTGCACCCAAGTATGTCTGCCAATGATTGCATATTATCCACATGAACTCCAACAATACTAGATTTCCCCCAGTTAACATTGAAACCAAAAATGATTTTGAATACTTGAAGTGTGTGTTTAAGGTACATGACATCCTGAGATGATGGTTTTATAAAGATGATTGTGCCATCCACAAATTGAAAGTGAGAAAGATCTGAAGTCGGGATCTTAGATCCTTTAACAATATTAGCTCGAACAATATGTGAAAGGAGTGTGCTTAGGGAATCTGTCACAATGGAGAATAAAAAAGGCAAAAGAGGGTTGTCTTATCTAAGACTACGAGAAACACAAAAGAAACCTTTGGAGGTGCAAAGCATAATAGAGTACCAAGGGTGAGTTACACATCCCATCATGCACTTGATCCATTTATCCCCAAAACCTTTTTTATGGAGGACCCATTCAAGAAAATTTCAATCCACTTTATCAAAAGCTTTCTCAAGATCAAGTTTTCATACTAAACTAGAGGCGCTTGATTTTTTCTAAAGGTCAACATACTCATTAGCCACAAGAATCCCATCAACAGTTTCAATTTCCCTTCCTCGGATAAAAGCACTCTAAGAGTTAAAAACCACCAAATTCATAACATTTCTAAGCCCTAAAGAGATAACTTTAGCAATGATCTTGTATAGGCTCCCAATGAGAGGCCTATAGTCATTAAGCTGTGATGTTCCATTGAATTTGGGATGAGGGCGATGAAAATAGCTCGAGCACCTTTACGAAGAACACCATTTTCATGAAACTCATTGAAGACTTTGAGAATGTCCTCTTTTATAATATTCCAACAAGATTGGTAAAATGCCATAGAGAAACCATCCAGCCTAGGAGACTTATCTTTATTCATATTAAATAAGTCCACCTTTACTTTCTCTTCAGAAAAAAAGGAGCTTCAAAAGACAAGGCCATCTCTAGGGAGAGTGAAGAATCAAAAAGTTTGGAATTCTAGGACGAGAAGTGGCCCCTCGAGAGAAAATCCTTTCATAATGATTGAAAGTGATCATCACAATCTCTTCAAAATTAGTGTCATCATGCCCATTAACCACTAACTTGGCAATTAGATTTTTCCTTTTTCTATCATTTGCAACTCTATGAAAAAATCTGATATTGCCATAACCTTCTTTAATCCATTTATATTTTGGTTTCTGCTTTCAAAAAACCTCTTCATAATGAAAAGTAGAATTTAGTTCAGTCATAAGGGTAGCACTTGAAACCTACATAGTCTCAAAAAGACCTAAGTGAACAAAATAACGTAGATCAATCTTAGATATTTCATCAAGAGTTTTCCTTCTTTTTTTTTAAGTGCATATTGCCAAAAGATGTTTTATTATAATTTATGAGCTTCCTCTTTATGAATTTAAGTTTTTGGCATAATCTATAGCCTTCCTTATCAGAATCTTCATTCCGATTTCCAGATATAGAACATTCATTCCACCAAGATTCTATAATCCGAATGAAGGGTCTACATGTTCTCAAATCGAAATGGCTTTGGTCCATGCTCTGAGCCGACGTATTTAGAATATGGGTCAGTGATCAGAAGTAAGTAGCGCATAAACTTCTTAGAATAAATGAGGGAACATATCTTCCCACTCAAAAGAAATCACAAGTATGTCATGCCGACAAAGAATGGGGTTCTGCCTACCATCAGTCAAAGTAAAACTAGAAATCCTTATGGGAGGAAGTAGAATTAGGCCCATACACACTCGAAAGAAGCCATTCCAATCCATAATCATTGAAAGAAAAATGAGATGGAAATTGAAGATGAATCAAGGAAAGAGTTAACCTTTGTGAGAATTTTTGGAATCCCAAGCAATAAGAATACCTTATGAAGCACCCACTGTTTGAATAAAAGACCATTCATCTGGTCTAAGGCTAACAATACTCTTTAGTAATTGCTTGCAAATGACTGTTTTTTTTTTCTTGTAGTATGATTACATCCGGATCACAATTCCTAACACATGCTTTGGTCATTCTGCGCTTTTCAACACCACCCAGCCCCCTGACATTCCAATTTACAATCTTCATCTACAACATGCACAATAATCCCTATATAGCCTTTTTAAAGAAGATGCATCATGACTCTTTCATTTTCCATTGCAAATTTTTTATCTCCCTCATTGTTTGTTCACCCTTTTTAGGAGAATTCACATCTAAGTACTCATAAATTTTAACAATATCTCCATCATTATTGACAACCTACAAACCCATCTCATCCATAACCACATCAACACCTTGCTCGTTTCATTCCATTATTTGGCAGCTAGCATCCAAGGCATTTTGTTCTAACATGGCAGTGTCCAGCTCTAAGGAACAAGGCACAACAAAAGGAGAAGAAGTAGATGTGGAAGAAATGTGAACAAAAGGCAAAAAAGCAGACGAATTTGAAGGCGAAAGGGATGAGGGCATACATGGCAAATGTGGAGAATAAGAGTTCACCTGTAGTAAATTTGGAGTGCCTCTTTTTACAAATTGAAGAGAAGTAGATTCAGTGGGATTAAAGTTAGTAATCTGATTTTGAATTTCTTGTGAAAAGAGAGCCTACATATCTTCATCATTGCCACTTGATCCATTCTCTGTTAGATCGTCATCCCAAATAGTAACGCATATATTACTATACTACATAAATAAGAAGGTATTTTATTGTATTATAATATGAAAGGGAAAGCTTTTTAGTGAAGCTTCTTGCTACAATAAGAAGATTTAATAATAAAAAGAATTAGGGACTGATTGATTTGACCTATGATCAATGAGTAGGTGGGGGATATACAATGGACTATAAGAGGCCTACAAGGGGCTGGCAGCCTATAATCCTTATCATGAATTTAGGTTTTTTTGGGTGGGGTAGTGTAATTGAGTTTTTTTGTTCTTTTTTTACAATATGAAGATGGTGTCGTATACATACCATATCATCTTTTGTCGAGCTTCAATTCATCCAAAATACTTTCATAACTTCAATCCCTATTGCGGCAAAGTGAAGCTCCTTGTTTGTTAGTGTCCTTCACATTTGCTAGGGTTTTTGTTAATCCATGACCTTCATTGAGTTGTGCCACCAATCTTTAAAGAGGACGAGAGGTTCATATGATTTGTGTGAAGCGGAAGTGCACATGATCATTGACTATCTTAAACTTCTTTGTTGAGTAAAACTTGACCGTTAAAGGGGGTTGGTTTTCCTGGTGTTTTTCCTCCAATGAAACGAGAAACACTAATGTCTTGCTCATGTATAAGTTTTCCTCGTTATTCTTTGCCCCTCAAGAGGGCTTGAAGGAGGTGTTGTCAATGTCTCTGTCAAGCTTGGGAACCCTAACTAGATCAAAGAACTGTTAGAATTAAAATTCAAGTGAACTGGGGTTTGGAATCGGAAATTTTTTGCTCCACTTTAACAGATTTCTTACTAGAGCATGGGCATTTGAATCAAAAAATCCACTTTGTTGAAGACCCACTTCTCTTCCCATATAAAGGAAGATTTCTAATAAAAACAACAATTGAAGAAGGTGGATTTGACCATGGACCAAACTAGTTATTTCAACTATCTTCGGATGAAGTTGATGGGGTTGTATGAAATGACCTAGTTCTATAATTTATCCCATACCCGTTAACAAATGAGACTGAAGACAGTCTTGAAATTCCATAGAGATCACAACTTTCAGAGGCTCTTTCGAGATTTACGGTCACAACATAAGTTATTTTGGTTCTTATGCTAATCTTGGCCTTCGTTAAAGTATTTCTCGTTGTCGAAGATGTTGATCTCTCTGTCAATGATTTGTCGTCCGAGCCATTCTCTAGCAATTAGTTAGGTTCACCTAGTTTGATATATTAGGAGAAAGGCATGTATCTAATATGGGATTTGGTGGAAACGGGGTTCAAGGAAAACAAGGTTCATTAGTTTGAAGGATAAATTGTTGAGAGAGCCCACCATTAGAGGTTGTCATTACTTAAACCTCTCTCTAAAAAAATTGTGCATTTTTAATAAGCCAAGCCAAACTTATGAGCTTGACATCTCAAGCTCATGACAAACCTGAGCTGAGCTGGGAAATGCTTGGCTCGTTGACACCCCTACCATTGGAGGTTGTCGTTGCTTAACCTCTCTCTCTTTCTTTCATAAAAAAATCATCGTGCATTTTTAACAAGCCGATCCGAGATCATGAGCTTGATTAATTTTTAACGAGTCTAAGCTAGGCCTACTCCATGGTTTTGTAGGCTCATTATAACTTTTTAGCTATAATCCTATGGCATAGCTTTTCATGTTGATGGTACATATAGGTTTAGATTCCAAAATAATTCGTTTGAGAGGTATTACACATCTTGTATACCAATGTCATTTGGTAGAAATCATGTGAGTTGTTGAACTATCTTTGAGCTTCAACGAAAGATATTGTAGGTGTATTGTAGGTGTTCTAGATTGATACAATTTTTTTTTGGGTGAGGGGGGGGGGAGAGAGTTTTGTATGCATTGCTACATTTGAAGAGTTTTTTATTTTATTTTATTTTTAATGTTCCCTCAAAATAGTTATATACTAAAAAGTACGGGAAAGGGAGAAAAAAATACATTAAAAATGTGTATCTTATGTTTTTTGTCTTCCTTTATTTCTTCATTTCATTAAAGGGAAATGACCTTGTTGATTACGGGTTTGATTTTTTTTCCTTTCTCTATCATTGTCAAGCGGGTTCATAAATGCCTTGATTAAGAGGACTTTTAACACTAGCTTCGAAATGAAATAGATAAAGAATAACTTGATTCAAAAACTATAATTCACTAGAAATTACAAGATAAATATCTTACTTGATTCGATTGGAGCCGTTACTCTTTTTCAAAAATGCTCCCCTCAACAGTAAGCTCTTCAAGTACAATTTGATCCATTACAAACTACCGACTATGACTACAGAGCTACTGAACTATGATACTGGTTAAATTACTCCTATTCTTAAGATAACTAGATATGTTGGATGGTTGAAGATCCTTTTCTCATCCGATCTTGTGTAATTTATATTACCTTGATCAGTTATGATATTCCTTCTTCACATCTCCACTCTGTCAGTTTCTTTTTTCACATCGTTGATTTGTTAATTGTCATTACTCACATTCATGGCAACTTCCTCCGCTTCGGTTGCTGGTTGTGAAGGCGAGGTGTATCTTGCTCCTATTTTCTCATTTTTTATTAACTATTCTCCCACGTTTGAACCCCACACTTCCAATTGTAATAGTCGAAACACATGTCAACAGGCTGGCATAGTTCACACTCTCTGCCTTCATGCTTTTGTTATTTTACATGCTGTCTTGTCATTGGTTCTATTCGAAATTATTTGGATCCATGTGTAACACCCTGCATTACACTTAATAGGAAAAAACAGAATTTAACACATGAAAGAGGTAAAATTGTTATTGACCATGTTTTAGATAGACCTTGTAGTGATTTATGAACCTTTTGGACTGACTTGGAACTGTAAAACCCAAGTTGGACTATGAGTTTGTCAAGTTTCAAAAGTTTTCCAAGAGCGTAATTTGGGTAACTTCATGGGAACACCTTTACCAATCCTAAGATAATCTGAGTATGAGCCATACACCATAGTAAAGATTTTCGAGTCTACTTTCTAAAGTCTCAAACGGTGAACAATTATGAGTTTTTACGAAAAGTTATGCTCATTTTTTCATAGAATGTCAATGCAAAAATTTTCTGGGAGAAGTGTGATCGATCACCAGGGCGTGATCGATCACCGAAGCTAGATTTTGGTGTGATTGGTCACGAAACAATGAGCCAAGCCCTTAGAACTTTTATGAAAGGCGCCTGATCTATTATGGATCTAATGATCAATCACGCCTGAAAATGTTGAAAAATCCAGAAATTACAATTTTTGTCACTTTTATGACATAGCTTGCTTTTATTTGACCCTTAAACTAGTGAGATCTCATTTGTGATGACTTATAACCAATATATGATCTCATTTGGGTCTATTATACCTCTTAGAACATATAAAATAATAGAGAGATAATTGAGAGATTTAGGAAAGAGAAAATTTTCCCTAATTTGGTAAGTTCAACCCGATCTTAGGAACTTTTGCTAGATTAAGTGATTTTTCTCATTGATCATCTTAGTTTCATTCATTTAATGTTAGATCTACTATAATATTGCATAGCAAAGTGATTTGAGGAAGTGAAGTGAATGTTTCCTTACTTTGAAGCTTTTTTATTGAGCTTTTGATAAGTTAATCTTGTTTACTATGGGTTTGATGGTGCAAATTATCTTTGGATTTCTTTGATTCTTGTAGTTTTTAATGGAAATCTCTGAAACCCTTGAAAATATTTGTTTAGAACCATTGGACCATGCTAGATCTATGTTTTCCAGCTTGTTTCTAACTTGTTTAGTAAGTTTTCTTGCTCCTTATGCTTGGGATGATTATTTTTTTATTGGAATCTCTAAAAATTATGTACATCCATGCTTAAGACTATTGAATCTACTTTGCTCTTTAGATTTATGCCTATTTTGTAAAAGATTATTGATCTTAGACATAATGTAGACTAATTTCCTTCAGGGAATCTTTGAGAACATGTAAAATATGATTTTTTCTCAAGTAAATCTTTGAAAATCTATGTGAAGTGGTGAATCCTTTAAGATTTACTATATTTATGATCATTTTGAAAAGCAATCTTGCATTGCTCTTTTTGTTTATAACACTAAAAGTGATATTAGTTTATCTCTATAATCTGATTTATTGGAAATACCTTGTGAGTTTTCTGAATTTTTGTGGAAATATATTAAACTCATTGGTTCTATTGAACTCTATGCTTTTTATGTGATTATATCAACTATGTGGACTATTGAATCCTATTACATGTATGAATCATTGACTCTAAAATCTAGTGAATTATTGTGACTTCGGACTTATGAATATTGAATCATGTACTAACACTGGATCTAAGTGAATCATATGTCTTTGAAATGATTAAATCATGACAGGGTGATGCTTATGTTTGTTTTTCACATTATAGAAACATTCTGACTATCGAAACTATGTGGACCTTCAAACTTATTGATGTGAACTCTTTTAGACTTTAAACCTTAAACTATTTTGGGCCCCATCACCGGGCTAAGTGTGAAATTTGGACTTTGAACTTCTGGGTCTTGACATAGGGTTAAATGCGGTCGTTAACGATCAGGGCTTTGACACCAGGCTAAGTGTGTCCTTTTGATTATTTGAATACCGAACATTATATCTTTGGCTATTGAACTTTGGACCCCTTTGAATATCAAGTCATGTGGACTCCGAACACTTTGAACATTGAACTCTAAACACTTTGAATCTCTAAACTTCAAATACTAACAATATCAAACTTTGAACACTGTGAGACATGTGAACTTCGAATCATTTAAACCAGTGTACTCTAAACACTCCAAAATCATTGAAAATCGAAACTTTTGAGATTAACATAAGTTGTCAAGTTTGTGAGCTTTGATCTTTGCATTGAATTATTATTCGGACTTAGATCTCTGTATTAGACCTTTGACTTTTGTTTGACATGTGACTATTGTTATTTTTGTACTAGCATGATTGCTATTAATATTTTGATATTTGTTTAGTTCTGTATCGATCTTTGGATATGCTAGTGTTCATATTTGTGTTTTGCTTCAGGTTATCTATAGTCTACTAGATTGCTTACATGTTGTGATTAACCCAACCATTTGTTTTTTAGATTGACTATTATTGCAGGTTCTCCATTTGAGGGACTTGCTACAGCATCCTCAGTTTTCTTTATATTTTTGCATCTATTATATATATATTTGGGGGTCTTGTTATGTTGGGTCCATACTTTTGGATTACTAGTCATTCATTTTCCTTGTGTATATTTGGGTGAGAGGACACCCGAGTGATGTGGTTATGTACTACCCTACTATATTGATTGTCATTAGAGATTATGACGCTATTTTTACTGTGATTCATTATTATTGGACTGTTGTGACATGTGTGGCTTTTGAATTACATATTCGCAGGTATCGAACCGAATGTACATAGTTAGTGAATATTGAATATGCTTCCACAAACTATTAGAATCTGACTATTTAATTAAAACGACCTAAAGAAATTTGAAGCTATGAAATTGTGGACTATTTTGGGTCTTATTTATTGATCCATGACTTGGGTCAGTATGTGATTATCGGATTTGTGAATAAGTAATGAATCCAAATCCATTGAGATATGGATCCATATCCGAATTCGGGTTCCAGGGTGTTACACCACGTGTCACCATTCTTTTGGTTATTTTTAAAACAGGGTTAACAAATTTGCTGCACCCATAACAAGAAGTTCCTCTGTGTGTGATGGTTTTTTGAATTTGGTGCCTCTTTTAGATAAGGAGTAAATGTTTATTTGAACATTATTTTGTGGTTTTAACCCTGTAAACCCCATTTTTATGGGTACCGTTTTTTCATTTGAAAACTGTTTTTTACTTTTCTAACCCCATACACCTCACCTTTTGTGTGTAGGGACATAGAGGGACAAACAAACTAGTTGTAGTAGATCCTTTCCCTTTAATAAAATTACACCTAAGAATAAAACCAAAGAATACAAGCAAATGAGGATTTTTTTTTTAAATGGTAGGAGGCAAAATGGGGTCGGGACACAAGAAGAAATGTGGGTTTCAAGAAATGGATGATTTGATTTGTTATTGCTATGGAAACGGATGAAATATCAAAATAGTTTCAAATTGGAAGAAAATTGTCTACACCCAAAAATTGTTTACTCCCATTATCCTAGACACAAGGTTGGCACATGATGATTATTTGAAAAGAGGATAAATGTCCTGTCTAGGACACCAAGGGACAATGTATGGAATAAAATGGTAAGGACTTTGAATTGAGGAAGATGATCAGTTTGTTGGAATTGTTTAGAAATCTCAATCCAACACTGAATTACAACAATTGTTGGGTGTGGAAGTTCAACCAGAAGGGTTGCTTTACTTCTAGATCATACTATACCGAGTTGTTGAATGTTAGAGAGTTTTCGATTCCCCATAAAGGAATTGGAGACTTGAGTATTCTCTCCAAAGTTTTTTTTTATCTCTTTGGAATGCTTATATGGATCAAATTCTAACCCTCAATCATCTTTGAAGTAGAGGTTGGGACTTGGCTAATAGGTATATCCTTGCATGGAAGAGGAGGCATTGGTAACTCATATATTTATTCATTGTTCTATGGCTAAAATGGTGTGAGATTTTTTTCCTTTCTCATCTACAAATCTCTTGGACCTTTTCAAAGCTTTTTCATTAGCTAATCACGAACTAGTGGTTTGGTGATCTTGAGAGTTTTCTTCTTTCCATTTGGAATGCCTTACTGGGGCCATTTGTTGGGGGTTGTAGAAGAAAACAAATTGTAAGTTTTTTTTTTTATGATAAGTATATGAAACATGGGGAGTTGGTGATTTTTATTATTAATACTATTTTTGATTAGGTTTGTGTGTGGGTTGATTTCGAGGAATTGGAGTGGTATGCTATTTGGTGTCTCTGTTTTAGCCATTTTCTCTCAAGATATATGTGTGTGTGTGGAATCATTTTTTAGTAAATTAAAAATAGATTTTTTTTTGGGATAAAGAGCATAGTTCAATTTCATTCAACTTGAAATTATAAATGATTATAGATATCCATTACAAGAATTGGAGATATTCTTTGAGGGAAAGGTGTACTATTCCATTTGAGAGGAATATGTTCCCTAGCTGCTATAGCTATCATGGCATGGGTTGTATTATTTGAGTCTCATGGAACATGTGAAAATGGATACTAAACCCTTTCCATATATGAATTATATACATTAGGTGGTTAAAAAATAAAAGTACAGATATTACGCCACGACAATTCCAACACATGCAACAATGCATATGCTACTTTTGTAAATGTAGACATATAATATGTATGTACTTAAATACTTTTTTTTAGCCGTTGTGTGCTTAACAAGCTAAGAGGAAGTTGCCTACTGTTCAAAATCCCTCTGCATTAAAAGTGATAAACACACCCCCAAAAAGCCAGAGGGCCTCCACCCATATGTACACAGTAGGCAACTTCCTCTTAGCTTGTTATCCCTTAGCAGATACATCAGGGCCAAAAAGTGATTTACACTTTTTGGGGGTGTGCTTATCACTTTTTGGTGCTGATGTGTCCACTACCTAGTCTGTGTATACACTTTGTGCACAAATTTTGAGTGCACAAAAGCCGGAACGGGGCGGAGGTAATTCACATATCCATTGAAAGGGTGGGGATTAATGGCACCCCTAAAACCACTTACCACACCCCATTTTCCCCTTTTTTACCCTCTCCAAAATACCCCTCCTCCCTCTCTCCCCAAAATACCCCTCCTTCTCTCTCTCTTTCTCCCTCTCCCTTGTTTTTTTTCTTGGGCGTTCAGAGGTGCAGGTCTTGGTAGGGCTCCCTTTCACAGACGTGAAGGTTTGAACAGGAGGGCACTTGTACGGACGTGCAGTCTTGAAGAACTAGGAGCCCTGCACCTCCAAGCGCTTAGATAAAAACAAAAAAAAAAGAGAGAGAGAGGAAGAGAGAGGAGAGAGAGGGAGAGAGAGAAAG